>JANHGO010000151.1:0-44015 GCA_024606505.1 Aquila spilogaster
GGATGGATGGATGGATGGATGGATGGATGGATGGATGGATGGATGGATGGATGGATGGATGGATGGATGGATGATAAGCTTTCTGTTATAACTTGATCAAACAAGCCGGCTGAAAATTTCCTGAGTGAGCCACCATCCAATGGAGTCTAAGTACCACCCAAACTGTCAATGCATGACATTCATTCCAAGTTGCAACATATTACACATTTTTCTAAAAGGTCTGTCCTTATGACCACGTGGCAATGAGAAAAATCTCCATTTTGCTTTATCATAGTTCCAGATCTCAAAGTTTGCAGGGAAGGCTGAAAACAAAAAAAAAAGGAGGGGGGGATTTGACATAAGAGGACATCCAGATTTGTTGTGCAAAATGCAATGTGCCCATTCCAGGTCTGGAAAACTGGAGAAGTAGGGGTGACCGTATTGAACAGGGCCGTCTTCAAACATAAGCAAAAGGTTCAATACTCAGTTTTACCTTGAAGTCATTGTCTTCCACTGTAACCTGCTTCCCAACACCACTCACAATGGGAGCCAAAAACAACTCAAGGACCAGGTGAGTTCTCATTTCAGTGGGTTTGTTATATGTGCCCTCTCCAGCCCTTAGATCAGGTATCCTATGCTGCATGAAATATCCCATGAGATCCCTCCACACCTCCATCTGCCATTGCATAGGGCCACAGATCTCCCAGAGTGCTCAAATCCCATCTGCGAGCCATGCCAGCATCTCAGATGGTGCTGGGAAGCATCCAACCATTTCTCAAGCACGGCAAACATTTAAGAAACTGAATTTGGTGGGCACGGTGTTGATGGGTTGACGGTTGGACCAGAGAATCTTAGTGGCCTTTTCCAGCCTTAATGATTCTATGATTCTATGAGTTTTTCACTACAGCCTCTGCTCAGTTTTGTAAGGTGATGGTGGGGGAAAAAAAAGATGTTTTGAAGAAAATTGCTTTGGGGACTTGAAGACCTGGTGAGTCATGATGGTACGTACCCCAGAAGAGGGATTTTTCATCTTTACTTTACCAGAATCAGTAATGCTCCCAATTCTCCAGCTCAGGGGGCAGGCAGCAGAATCTCTCATCTGGACAGAAGGGATATCACAAAGGGATTTTTCAGCAGCTGTCAAAAACTGGCCTTTTGCTTTCATGTTTCTGCAGCAGATGGATGCCTGAAAGCCTGGGCTCATCCGTGGGTGTGGGCCACAGCAGGACACAGCCCAGAGGGACACAGGATGGAGGGACTCCACCACAGCAGGTAGGATGCTGGGATCTGCTGGAGCAGTGCACCCAGGGTACTCCTGCTTGGTGTCATGCAGCCATCAGTCTCCTCCAAGCTCTGTCACCCTGCTGTGTTTTATACTGCCCGAGACCATCTCATGCCCAGCTCCTCATACAGCCAACAGAAGGGTGTCACGTTGCTGTCTGCTACGTCACTCATCAACGCTGGGGCTCAAAGAGCTCAGAAGTGAAGCCAGTTAAAAGAGGCAGGAGGTGGCATTTCTAATGAGCGGGAGAAACATCACGATCAGAAAAAGGGCGGTGTGTTGGCTGAGGATGAACCACACCGTATGAGCAGGAGAGTCCCATGGAGATGCATTTTACATCGCTGACAATTTTGCAGCATATCGGCACTTTCCGCACCGGTAAATGGCAGTAAAGTGATCACATCCCAGATCAACCAAGGGAAAACTGACCGTTGCGGAGATGCACATTGTTTCAGAGGAAGGCTGGGAGAGCAGCAGCACCAGCAGATGGTGTTGGCAAAAAAACGGAGCCAGAGGTGGAGGTGTGGAGGCATCCCAAGAGATGCCATCCTCAGGGCCAACCAGCAATAAGATCTTGGGGCCACATTCCCATGGTAAGGGAAAGCTCCCAAAGCCTCCCTGGTATCTGGAGCAGCAAGACCAAACCCTACCATCTACCCAGGCCCTCTGTGGAAAGCTGATCCTTATAAAGGGTTTCTCTAACTTTGCTGTGGAAGTTGATTTTTGCACCAGCTCTTTGTGGCCAAGAAAATCTTTCCCCCAACCAAACGCTGCATCTTGCTCCTTAAGGTTGCTACAAATGACTGGGATGCCAGACTGCAGCAAGAGAGCTGCTTCCAGCCTGAGTGCAACCAACAGATACATACACCTCTCCTGCATCCTCCCTGCACTCCCTAT
Source organism: Aquila spilogaster (assembly GCA_024606505.1). Taxonomy (NCBI): domain Eukaryota; kingdom Metazoa; phylum Chordata; class Aves; order Accipitriformes; family Accipitridae; genus Aquila; species Aquila spilogaster. Next base: position 2,159 of record JANHGO010000151.1, read on the forward strand.
ATTTATCTATAGACAGATGGGTTTGAGATAGATACATACAACTACAGATGCACAGTGTGCTCCAGAGCTTGTTAGCTGAATTCACCCACACGGAAGGTGCACGAGAAAATTGCCCAGCACATGGCTCCCCCTGCAGCAGGGAGCGCTCCCACATCCAGCAGGGCATCCCCAGCAGATGCCACCCAACCTGCTGCTCCTCCTCCCTGCTGCACTGACATGCCACTGCCAGCTGCTGGCAGGGCTGCAGAGCAAGCTGTGCTATTAACCAGCTATGCACCAGGGTGGAAGAGCAGCCAAGCAAAACACGAGCAGAAATAGCAAGCTTTAACATGTGTACTTTTTTCATATCCTTCTGCATTTTGCTGAATTACCACGCATGTATGAGCAAAGTGTTGGCAAAATCCCACTTAGAATCTCAGCAGCTTAAATATAACTCCTGGATCCAGTCCACTCCATCTCGTGGCCAACGCTTCTCCCTGGTCACATTTCAGCTGATTATAAATGACAGCCCGGGCAGTGGGGCTGAGCCACGCTCTTTCAGGACCATGAAGCCCAGCTGACTCCATGCAGATGTGCCCAATGCACAGATCTCCATCTGAACCAATTGCTTCTGGGGTCCTTGAATAGCCAGCGGGGAGCTGAAGTCAAATCAAGACCCTCCTTTTGCTCCCCACCAAATAACAAGGGCAATTTTAATTCTTGGCTTGTGTTGTCCCAGAACTTTGATAGGGTGTTATATGGGACAGTTCCGCCGTGCTAGCCATGAGCAGCCTGAGCACCCATCGTAGTACTCTGAGTCGTAGTGAGAAGTGCTGAGGCTTTATGGTCTGGCAGTGGATGGGGCCAGAGGACAGCCCCAGCGGATCCTCCCTACAGATACTGTCTTTTCTGAGTGCCACCATCATCATTACCATCATCATCATCTTACTAGATGGCGCACCAGGAGGGCCATGACTCTTCTGTAACCAGTGTAACCAGCTGACTCCTCATCTCTCCACCATCTCCTCATCCCCCTCTTCACACCCTCAAAATGCCCCAATATTCCCAAAATTCGTGTCTTTTTCATCTGCCACCCCTCCCCACGAACCCAGAACTCAACCTGAAGGTTTCCACTCTTCACAGCAGTGCCTGCAGATTTCCAGGTGTCTCCAACCACAGCAGCGGACAGAAGAGCTTTCCCCCAGTTTTTGGGCCCTGTCCTGGGTAGCAATTAAAAACCTGATTTCAGGAATACCTGTGCCCAAGAGTTAGTGCAAACGAGCTCGAGGTCTGCGCTCAACGCTATCCAGTCCAAATCACATCAACCCACTGCTCCCACCCACGAGTCCAAAAAGCCATAATATGATTTATGTAACTCATGCCTAAAATAAATTAGCCTAAAACAAATTCAGGCCTCTCTGGTTCTGAGGGCTCATCTGCCCAGAGACACTGAGGAAAATTAATCTGAGTTAATGTCCGTAGTATATCGGTTAAACTGAATTAAGACCCTGCGAGGACGTTCTTACTCAGAACTGAAGTGGCTTAATTTGATTTAGTTAATTCACCTCCCAGACCATTGCGTGGTTACTAAATCAAGATGCACTTAATTACGTAGATGGGGCTGGTGCAATGCACCAGTGATGCTGCTGAGGTGTGTGGGGCAGTAAGCTGCCCTAGCGTGCTCTTCAACAAGAGGTCGTTCCTCGGGTCCCCCAGGGAAGATATCCTTGGGGTTGTCTTCCCAACATGCTATGCTGTCCCAAGGCTTTGGGCATCTTTCTCTTCACACCCAATGAGCGATCCTGCACTGGCCAAGGTGGCTGGTGAACCACCTACTTTTCCCTCTCGTGCACAGCCACAAGTGGAGTGGCAGGGAAAGGGATGCTGGTGGCCAGGAAGACCTCATCTGTACAGCAGAACTGTTCTGGCTTAGCAACCCTAGTCCCACTTCACCAATATAGCCCCAAACTGGGATCTACTACACAATAAATCTGCCATGAACTGCTTAATTATTGAAGAAAAAATGCCCCATTTGGAAGAGCAGTATTTGATACATGGTGTACCCTTACCCCAAGGGGTACTCGGCTCCCCAGCGATGCAGGAAGAAGAAATACAACTGCCAAGAAATAAGGAGACATTAAAAAAGGTAATGTATGCGTCAGCCAGCACAGGGGAGCATTGATGGCTTTCAGCTCCTGGTGCTGCTAAAACAATTCCCCATAAAGCACAGAGTCCCACACTGGCTGAGGTGGGTCCTTCCGGTCCAACCAGCAGACACCCACAGCTGAGTGCCCAGGGCTCCTCATTTGCTACTTCCTATAGTCACAACCTGAAAAAGAGGATCCTCCATCTCACAGCAGAAGTCAGTGTTCATCCAGGGCAAGTATCTGGGGCTGACCTCTATTAGAGAGTGCAGAGCATCTTCTCACAGGGATCTGTGACCTTGGTCAGGCCAGACACTGCATAAAAATGTCAGGTTGGATGGGATTTGGGGCAACTTGGTCTAGTGGAAGGTGCCCCCGACAACGGTGAAGGGATTGGAACTAAATGATATTAAGGAGTCCATCCAACTCAAACCACTCTATGGTTCTATGACTGCGGCTCTATGATTCTATTCTAATTCATGCTTAATTCCACTGATGTACCATATTGATTGTGCTGACTGCTGTGTAATCCCTTCTCCTCTTCCATGTTCCCCATGTCCGGAGTGAACTGGTGCACCACCCAGCAGCAGCAGATCTGCCTCCACCATGGACCAGTTCATCCCGGACACTGGGAAAGAAGACCACAAACGCAATGAGAGCAGCCCGGCCCAAAGCACAGAGGGTCACTGCAGCCCCAGGGAGCTCACCATAGGGAAAGGTACTGCAGCACGACAGGACAAACTCATATTCAGTGTCTGCTCCAACTTAGGAAAACTGCAGCTCAGAAGGACTCAGTCATTTCAGAGCTGAGCAGAGCTTTCTCAGAGAGAGGTTTGAGTACTCCTCAATAAAATGAAATAACATTCCTTGGGTCTGAAACCACGGCCCTTCCAGTACTCCCATGTCGTGGCCGAATGGCTCCTGGAAGAAGTAAAAACCAAACGACGTGTTTTGATAGAGGCGGATTCTGGCACCGGCAAATCACAGAGCGCACAACCCAGCTTCAGAACGGCATTTTGATTGGCCCAATGTGATTCTTTAGTCTTCTTCTATCTTGCGGAGAGCTTCGAATTTGGTTTGGTTTGGGGAAAAGAATCCAAAATCATGAGATTTCCCACAAAACAGGGGAAAAAAAACCCTCGTTTCCTACCGACTTCTATTATTCAGCCATGAGAGACTGCTCCTGGAGGATCCCAGCGTCGTTTGAAGATCTGCCCATAAATATTCACAGCTGATTTGAAAAGACGCTGCTGCTGAAAGAATAGGGCAGAAATGTGACATCTGAAACGACCCACAAGCGCTTCACAGGCAAATCTTCCCAGCGTATCCTGAGTTTCGCACAGCGCGGACAGTGCACGGGACACCAATGCAATGTCACCTCTCTGACAGATGCTCCCACAGCAGAGCACATGGCAGGACACGTTCAGGTGATGGTATGATCTACCTATGGCAATGCCGTGCCCTGGAAGCATTAAGCTTTGCACATTTTGGTGCGTACTGTTAAAGAAGGTGCAAAGTGTTTGGTGTCAGGGTATGCAACCATCTCCAGATCTCAGCCACAGATCTGCTCTCTACAGGCAACACTTCTGGACTTGGGCTGTATCAGAGGATGGGTCCATGAGCAGGTTGGAAACTCTCACCTGCTGATCAGAGGCACGCTCTCCTCCAAACTACACCTCCAAATCATGCCTTGAAGCTTCTTGCAATTCAAATTTAACCTCCAAGACCTTCACGGAGCAAGACTGGAGCCAGAAGCCACCAAGAGGAAAACCATGTAGGTACATCTGTGTGGTGGGATCGTGTTCTAGGAAACAAGCCACCAGAAGAGCTCCCCCAGCGATGGCTTTGCTGGTTGCACATGGTGGGACTCCCTCTGCCTCCACACATTCTCACAGGCACTGCCCGAAGTGTATTGGTGGGAAGAAGCATTGCGTCCTTGAGGGTCAACCAAGACCATGAGAAGGGGCCAAAAGAGAAACAGGGACAGATGTAACCCAAAACCAAAGCAGATACAAGGAGTGGGACTGGAGAGAGAAGGGATAGATTTCTAGGGGCGTTGGAACTGGATGGGCTTTAAGAGCCCTTCCAATCCATGCTATGATTCTATGAATTTCATAGAGTACAACTAAGACAAGCTCAAGCCTCTCCAAGCCCAAGGTCCAAGCCTTCCCCTGAGACCTCTGCCTGCCACAAAAGCTCATAAAATTCTTGCAAAAAAAAGAAGAGCAAACGTATGTGTACTAACACAAATACATACATATATACATATATAATAAAGCACCACAAACTACAAATCATTATTGAGGCATCTTCAGTGTGGCCAACTTCAATGGCCAGAAATCCATCTTGGGAAAAAAAAAATAATCACAAAACACAATTCCCTGCAAGACCAAGTAAAACCCACGGAGAATTAGGACCCCCAGGATGGACACCCACCAGGGGATCTTTGCTTTGGGCTGGCACGGGGGGAGCACACAACCACTGCAGGCTGCCAACGTTCAGACCAGCATTGGGCTGCGAGGAGCAGCCTCCAAAAAACCCCACTCACGATGCCTCCCCCCAGCTCCTTCTGTATTCAGGGCTTTACTCCTTTGTTTTTCATGAATATATACAAAGATATATGGCCCCTAAAATATTAAGCCGTAATTGAGATAGCAGGAAGCACCTGGGTGGCTGAATTTCATTGCATTAACAGATGCGTTCAACTCCAGCTCTGGGATGCTAGGGAAGCTTTTTTTCTTTCTCTTTCAGCATCCCCAGTTCAGACAGCCCGTTTTCCTCCAGGCCACTCACAGGCAGACGTTGAGATGGATGCCACTTGACTCCAAGAGGTACACTGGTCAATTTTCAGCTTTCATAGAGACCAAACTGCCACTAAAATTCAAGCAAAATTCCTGGGACTCACTCCTTTGCTTTCCTCTCCTTTTTTAATAGTCTTTGATTTTAATTTGGGGGTATTCTCAGCATATGGTTTTCCATTTTCTGCAAACATACCCAGAGCTGGTTGGTATCAACTTCTCTAACACTGTTTTTCATCATGTTTCTATCTCCTGCTACACCTCCAACCTCTATATACAACACGTGGGACAATGGACTATGCCATTAGATCCAGCTCAAGGCCTTAAAGATCCATTTTTATCTCACATCTCCCCATATAACTACCGCACTAACATGAGTTATGAGTTATAAATATCATCCAGCTGCAGGTGTCTATCAGAAACTGGGCTCCTGAACCTCAGCCTGCAGCTATCTGACGGAGGTGCTGCAAGCTGCAGCACTCCCACCCCAAAGGACGTCATGGTTGCATCGAGTTCTCTTGCTGGGACAGCAGATCCCAAACCATTTGGGAAGCATTGACTGAGGACAGACGTTGTGCCCAAGCCTGAGGAAGGCAGAAGCAATGCAGAATAGCTGGACAGGTCTGCAAAGAGCCGATATATCCAGCAGTGAGCAGTGGGATGAGGTCCCAGCTCTCACATGCAGGTTTGGTGTCCATGGTTCACATGGTCCAGCTGGGATCCAGCCTCTCCTCAGTCCCAGCCCCATCTCCAAGCCCAGGAGTCTGGGCTTGATCCTTGCATCCTTTGAGCTGGGAATAGAAGCAGAAAGTTCAAGGGAAAATGTTACGTTTTCTCTTGTCCTAGAAGAAAAGGTTTTGATTTTTCATTTCCAAATGACATTTTCACTGAGAGCCGAAAGCGAAAACAATTCTTTGGATAATGCCTTTGACCTGAAAAGCAGGCTTTAATTGCTTTCATTTTGTTACAGGGGGAAATAACTGCTTCAAATGGGCTCAAGAAATGCCCTTCCTTCTACAGGGGAAGAGCAAGAAGGGCACTTCTGCAACATACAGTGCACAGGTTTGCCCAGAGCTTAAAGGGAATTTACATCCCTTTAAAGTCAACAAGGCAAAATTCTTCTGCTGTACAGCACTGCAAAGCAGAGGACTGTCCCCTGTTCCTGTTTCCAGGTGCTTGGACACGCGTTGCAGAGCAGAAGCCACTGGATCCTGTGTACTCAGTCCAGCAGCTGGGAACAGCTGGGATGCAGTGCGGTTCTGTGTGCGGAGATTTGCTGACATCTACAGGGCATCTCATGGAGAAGAGGCTGTGGCTCCATGGGGCACGTGGGATCACACTCCCGTTTCCTCCCCAGTGAATAACTGCACATTACGAATACACATTGGCCATGGGTAACTGATAACCACAAATACACCCAGATGGTGGAGCTATCATTAAACACTCATCTTGTTCAGCAGCAGGGAAGGTCATGAGCATAGCAGACAGCTCTGCTTTGAGGACGGAGAAGCCATCACTATCGTAAGTTGCTAGATTCTGTTCAATTTCAAGCAGGTCATGCTCCAAGAAGCATCACCGCATGTTCTGTCCCATGCCAAGCACGGCCCCATATCAACATATCCACCTCCATTTTTCATAGAATCACAGCAGATACAGAGCTGGAAGGGATCCTCGAGGACCACTGAATCCAACCCCTGGCTCCACACAGGACCACCCCAAACCCTGTGTCTGAGAGCATCGTCCAAATGCTCCTCGAACTCCAGCAGCTGTTCACCTGGCGTGACTAAGTAGCACCTTCACACTGGTGGAGACCTTCTGGGATTTCTGGCCAGAAACAGTCCAGGCAGAAGCATGAGAGGCATTAGGGCTGTCCTCTGCACAGGGAAGAATGGGACAAGGCAATAAAAATGACCCAAAAGCATCCCATGGGAAGGTGGTTGGGCATTCATCCCAGGTGCTTTTCCACCACAGACCCAGAGGGAGCCCACACCCACACACCAACGTTGGAGACCACTGCGTGCCTGCTGGCCCAGGGGTGTACAGATCTCACTCCACACTCCGGGCACAACATTTGTCTCCTTGTTAGGCTCACTTGTCCATCCATCTGGAAATGGAGCAGGGGACGACCCTGTCACATGCAAGGACCTGGTTTAACCCACAACTGTGGTAAGAAATGCAGTCCCCATCTCTCACAGGCTACTGCTGCTCGCTCAGGCCAGGAGCTGCATTAAGGACCTCTCCTCCCAGCAGCTCCTTTCAATTAGGCTTTTAAAAGCAGCAGGATGCATGTTTTAAAAGGGACAGTGATTTTTATCACAGGTTAACTCCTCTCTAAATGCTGCCATCAAGGCTGTATGCACCACATGTTCCACCTTGGGCAGAGAATGCTTTCCAGTCAAACGCAGGACAGCTCAGGAATCCATGTTGTTGGGCAACCAACCTGCAATGTGTCCAAGCTCCCCACTGCCAAGAGCCACCAACAGGAGGCTGGTGTCACCCAGAGGTGCAGGAACCTCAGCACAGCTCAGACCCAGGAGTTCTAGGAGCTCCAGGAACAGCTCAGCCACCCCAAACTTACACCAACTGAAGCTGCTCCCCATCCCAAGGACTAACAGAGACCAGCAAATGGTCTGAAGTCATCACAGATATGAGGAAGACAAAGTGAGCTGCCTCCACACGGACCTCTGCAAACAGACCAAACAACAGCTTCCTCCACGGCGGGACCATTTTATTATGAAAATACTTGTTACAACAAACCTTGTCAATTATAAAACATCCACAGGAGTGGTGCACACTGCACAGCCTGGAGGGTCTGGAAGCTTCAGGGAACAGAAAAAACACACGTCAGCCTCTCAGTTGGACACTTCTCTCAACACAGAGCAGCCAACAGGTCCTGAGCACACAGCACTTCCAGGAGAGTCACTCTGTACGTGCTGCGTGTGACCATGGGGGAAAGGCTCCCAAATACTGAGGAGATGTTCTCCAGAGCAAGAGACCCTGTCATTCTCTGTAACAGTGACATCAGTTTTCAGCAGAAAGGAGCACCCTGACAAAGAGCAGTGCCCCTAAGGGCTGCTGTAGGCTGTGTGGGGATCTCTTAACCAAGCGAGAGGAGAGCTTCCTGGATGTACTTTCTCTGGCATGTGGCCCTTTTGCCCACAGCTTCCCTGTTCAAGGCAACCTGGATGTCTGTCCCACTCCCATCAACCCCTCATGGTCCTAAAAAGCAGTCTGTGAAACGTGCTTCATCCACCAGCTGCAGTTTCAGAGAGGGAAGCACTGCTCCTCAGATCTGCTCCTTTCCTCCAGGACTCGTGGGCTCCTGGCGAAGTGTTGGTCAGCAGTGAGGCCCCTCTACCTGAAAGTGATGGGATCGGTGTCGCTGGCGGAACCCGTGCCCAGATGGAACAAATCAGTCGGAGTCACTTCCATCTTGCTTTGCTGACTCAACAGCTGCTGCCAACTCCTCCTCCTGCCCTTTCAAGCGCTCTCCTGCAAGTGAGAAACAGCAGCTGCTTAGCATTAAACCCTCTGTACTGGTAGAAAAACTGAACTGCAGCCCCTATGCCTGCAAACCATTATTCCTTATCATGCAAACCTTCCACTTTGGGAAGGGGATGAAGCTCCACCAGCCCCTTCCTGCCCAACAGTAAGGCACTGAGCTCCCAACAAAGACTGTATGTGCATCATCCCTCCAGGACAATTGGTGACCCCAAACACCATCCCCGTGGCACCACCACGCACGGATCAGTTCAGCGATGGCTCTCTGAGTCCTCTTCTCCAGCTTCTCCATCTTCTTGGCTACGTCTCGTTTTAAATCCCTAGGGAGGAAAATGACAACATCAGAACACATCCTCGTCCCCAGGCAGTTGAGACCACAGCCACATTGCATCCTTCCTAGCAGGGAAGAAACTCCTTCACTCTCCTATGAACACCACGGAGCAGAGCAAAACAACACAGCTCATGTGCAAACCAACATGATGACCCTGTCACTGAAGCCACCATGCAGATAAGTGCCCTACAGGGACCAGCAGAGCCACATGATGAAAACAAGGAAAGGGGAGAATAGTCCCATGCCTCGTGTTTCCCTCAACACGTTTCCCATTTCTTGCACTTCTAACCCAATTTGGACAATCTCCAGGTGATGGCAACACAACGATGATGCAAACACCCCTTTCCCAGGAGCAGGGCTCACCAGACACTCACCAGTCCGGCTTCCTGGGGGCCAGGTTTGTCAGATCCTAGGGAGGAAGAGGAGACATCCAGTGAGAGCTGGAAGCAACACAGAGGTGTGTGTCCAGCACAGAGCAGTTCTCCATACGTACCACTTCATCGATGATGGACTCCGGCTTAGCTGACTCCAGCTGGTCCTTCACCTTGTCTTCCACTAGATGGAGGAACAGGATCAGCATCAGCACAGTGGGACACCAAGGGGACAAGGCATGGGGAGACCCACCAGAGCCCTTTGGAAAAGCTTTTACAAAAGCCCAATTTGAACAGCATCACCTTAATAATGCAGTACCCACGTGTGAATCCATGTGGGCACACACATTCCTTCACCACCCAAACTCTTCCAGAGACTTCTAAAAATTATCTGAAAACGACATAAAACTAACAATTAAACACAACAAACAGCAGCAGGAAATCTACTGGGTTCAAGTCCCTTTTTGGCAGGGGCTGCATCTATCTGCCACTTTACATGTCCATAGGACTTTAAGTTGCAATTTGACTCACCGTGACTCATTTTTGAGGCCATGGCATGAAACCATGCTCCAGAAGTGACCAAGCTCCAGCCCAGCCCTTACACAAATGTCTCCAGATACTGGGGAGGTAATGGCAAAGCATGCACTGAGAACAGCCTTCCATCCATCAGCTCCAGCTCTGTGCACGGTGTGTGACCACCAGGGACAGGGCACATCCACCAGGAATAAACAAAATCCTGCTCCAGCATATGCCCAAGGGATAGACAACATGAACCCACTTTGGCACCCATCTCCTGTCCTCTTCCCTGCCCGAAATGCCCAAGGTTACTCCAGACACAGGAGCAGCACTACAGCCCCAAACAGGCTGGCAGAGAACATGGCTTTTACTGGAAAGAGTCACAACTGCTGTTCCCAATTCCAACCCACACACAGGCTGAAGAAGTTTGAAACTTCTACAAAAGGATAAAGAAAGAGCCGTGTCAGCATTCCTACCTAGCAGATCTCTGCCAAAGACAGCCTTTTTATTTAGGGCATTTTTAAAGAGATATATTCCAGGAGGACTTAATATTTCAAGATCAAGGGAACTCGTACCCTCTGCCTCCCTTCTGAAAGCTGTGCAGCGGTTCAGTGCTAGGAAACAACAGACTGAATGCCCTTAGACTCATGACTAATATTTGTTTAAAGGTAATTCAAACAAAACAGCCCCAATCTCCTTGAGAATCGTGCAATGAGAGCTCGGTTCTTCCGAGCATCAGCCCTCTCATTTGGGCTGGACTGTGTGTGCTCAGACACACACCCCACTTGTGCAATGCAGGGCGTGCAGCCCCACAGGGATGATGAAGCAACGGAGCCTGCAAGCACCGCTCTCACTCCCAACACGGCTCGGGCATGCAGACACATCTCCCAGAATCTAAAGTCAACAGCTGCAACCAGAATACATCCTGGTGACTCTTCCACCTGGGGCTGGAGTTACACCCCAGGAGCACAGAGGTTTCCAAGCCATCTGATTTTGGAAAGGTATCATTCATTCATTTTGCAACAGGCTGGCTGGATGCAGAGCCCCGTGCTGTTGTATATGCCCACAGCACCATGAGTGCTGGTGGGAGGAATGTTCAGCAGTGGGAAGGGATCAGACCATAGAAACATTTGAGTTGGAAGGGACCTTTAAAGGTCATCTAGTTCAACTTCTCTGCAGTGAACAGGAACACCTACAGCTAGATCAGGCTGCTCAGAGCCCTGTCCTGCTTGATCTTGGATGTCTCCATCTCTACGGAGTGTTAAAGTGCACCTCTGCAGTGCACACCTGCAAAGGGCTCTGCATGCTCTCGTCCTTGCTGAGGCATCAGCACCATCATGGGAAGTGCTGTTGCTCTGCTCCTCCCTCATTTCAACTCCCAGGCTCCCACTCTCACCCACCTGAGGGTGGCTTGGCCGGGGGCAACTTCCTCTTCTTCAGCTCCTCATCTTCAGGGTCATAGTTACGTAGTATGAGCTCCCTGGGAAGGAAGCATAGAGTAATGAGACACGTGCATGCTAGCCAGAGACCAGCCATGACCAAACCCAGAAATCCCAACGTGGGAAGGATGGGACAAAAGAGTATTTCTGGGTACAAGAGGTTGACCGGTCACCAGAGATGCTTCTGGGCATGCCACAACTAGGGCACAGGAGCTGCAAGGGAAGGAATGCAGGTTTCTGTGCAGTGGAGGTGATGGTGACCCAGAAGCTCCCCCATCCTGCACAAAACACAACCCAACCATTTCCTCACTGCATACACCTCCCCTGTATTCAGATGCTAATTCTGCCCCTTCTAAAGGCTGTTCTTTTTACACCTGGGTCACTTCCCTGCTAGACTTCAAGGATGGAGAAACAACGAGGCTTTTCGTCTGTTTCTTTGTTAAAATATCATTTAAGGTTGGTGCCCCAGGTGACTGACATTTAAGGGAGCTATTTCAGAACATACAAATGCATGGATTTAAGCTGCACACCCGACAAATTTCCACAAAGGGCAAACCTTTGTCATTTGCTCTGCCACCATACCCAGAGGCAATACCTTGGTTTTTTTTCTGCCTCATTCCTACCTCACCAGGTGCTACTGTTGGGCTCTGCAGTGACATTCATCTCTCATCCTAATGCCTTTCCAACATCCTGCATTGAGCAAACCATACTTTCCAGCCCCCTACAAGCTCCACCTACACACACACACAGGGTCTGACCCACACCAGAGCCGGCACCACAGAGGTGGTGGGGAGATGTGGTCAGTCTATGGGTTGTTCACAGTAGTGCGTTTGTGTAGCTGTGCCCTCTGCAAATTTGACTTTGCCGTGGTTTCACAGAATCATAAAATCATTACGGTTGGAAAAGAGCTCTTAGATCCCCAAGTCCAACCCCAGCCCACTCCACCATGCCCTCTGACCATGTCCCTCAGTGCCACATCTCCACATTCTGTGAACAGCTCCAGGGATGGTGACCCCACCACCTCCCTGGGCAGCCCGTGCCAATGCCTGACCACACTCTCTTAGAAAATACGTTTTTCCTAATATCCAACCTGAACCTCCCCTGGTGCAGTCATAGAATATTCCATGTTGGAATGGACCCACAAAGACTATCAAGTCCAATGTGAGTATAGTTGTTCCTCCGGCTTCAGCTCCCCAACGCGTCACATTCTGCTCTCGCAGTCCCTCTGCGAGACGTAACTCAGAGAAATGCAACCAGCACACTGGGAAGCAGGACCAGGCAGGTTAGGACACTGCAGAAATTCCTCATGTGTCAAGCCCAGCTTACCCAATCCTTCACGTCAGTGTAAGCCACAACAGTCCAGGTTTCCCCAGTGCTGGTGAAAGGAAGGAGGAAGCAGTCACGCTGTGCTGTGCAGTTTTATGGGTATTTTTATGTAAAACTGCCCTGGGAGAAGGCATTTATTACTTTAACCTGGATCCCCATCACTCCCCAGTGAGCATGGTTCTTTTCAGGGACTCTGACAGAAGGCCTAATGACCTAGACTAGGTGATCTCCAGAGGTCCCTTCCAACCCCTACAATTCTGTGACCTTCTAGGATGGCATAACTGCATCAGTGGACAAGGGAAGAGCCACTGATGACATCTATTTGGACTTCAGGAAGGCTTCTGACACGGTCCTCCACAACATTCTTCTCTCCAAATCAGAAAGATATGGATTTGATGGATGAATTGTTCGATGGATGAGGAACTGGTTGTGAGATTGTAGCCAGGAACTGGTGCTCAATGGCTCAACGTGCAGATGGAGATCACTGACCAGTGGTGTCCTTCAGTACCAAGACCAATGCTCTTTACTGTCTTCACCAATGACAATGACAATGGGATTGAGTGCACTCTCCACAGTTTATGGATGACAACAAGCTGTGTGGTGTGGCTGACACACCAGAGGGACAGGATGCCATCCAGAGGGACCTAGACAGGCTGAGGAGTAGGCCCAGGATGACAACATGAGATTCAACAAATCCAAGTGCAAGGTCTTGCACCTGGGTCATGGCAATCCCCACTATCAGAACAAGCTGGGAGATGTAAGGATGGAGCACAGCTCTGCTGAAAAGGACCTGGGGATACTGGTGGATGGCAGCTAGACATGAGCCAGCAATGTGCCCTCACAGCCCAGAAAGCCAACCATATCCTGGGCTGCATCAGAAGAAGCAAGGTCAGCAGGGCAAGGGAGGGGATCTGCTCCTCTGCTCTGCGCTGTGAGACCTCACCTGGAGCACTGTGTCCAGACATGGAGTCCTCAGTACAGAACAGATGTGGACCTGCAGGAGTGCGTCCAGAGGAGGGCCACAAAAGTGATCCAAGGGATGGAACACCTCCCTACAAGGACAGGCTGAGAGAACTGGGGCTGTGCAGCCAGGAGAAGGCTCCAGGGAGACCTGAGAGCAGTCTGACAGTACTGAAAGGGGGGCTGTAAGAAATACAAGGACAGACTGTTGGTCTGTTGTGATGGGACGAGGGAAAATGGTTCCAAACTAGAAGAGGGAGATTTAGGGTGGGTATAAGGAAAGGAATTTTTACAGTAGGAGTGGTGAGGCACTGTAGCAGGTTGTCCAGAAAGGTGGTGGATGCCCCATCCCTGGAGACATTCTATAATCTTGGGTGATGGAGTGGCATACAGAAATCCTCATTATTCCTCGGTTTTACAGGCTCCACTCAGTAGGATTGAGTTGTTAAGGAGGGAGAGAAGCAGCTAATTCACCCTGGAGGTGATGGGACGTCAGGCAGTGATGTTGGCCATCTGGCCACGCTCACTGGAGAGAATTTATCATTTCAAGTGACAACACCAGACCCTACAGAATGCAAACTTGCAACCTCTCCCACACTTTCTGCTTGTTTTAGCTCGTGCTTAGAAGGATTTCCCTGCAGCTGAATGGGAACCAAACACAGCCTCCCCTAAGGTCAGAGAGCCTAAAACAAGAGAGCTACGAGCTAAGCTAGCTGTTCCTTTCAGCTCAGCAAGAAGTTAGCACTACACCTTGAAAGGCGGTATTTCACACCCACCATTTTGCACACATGCCGATGGCCGCTCAGCCACACCAAAGCCGCACTGCCTGCACTGCTCGTGCTCACTGGAGATTTATCCATGAGATTATAAGAAAGGAAAAAAAGCATAACGCGCAACTCGGCAACAGCAGCGGAGCAGAAGGGAAGCAGCCACTCGCAGGGGTGAAGAGCAGAAGCGCTGCACCCAGACCCCACCGTGCCCACCAAGTTCCCGCTGGTGCTTTCAGATCCTTATTAAAGCCACGTCCAACTGCAGGAGCAAACAAACACAGATCGATCCCTTTAATTAAGCTCACAATGCAGGAGGAGCTCTCACACCTGCCTCCAGTAATTGTTGGCACCCAGCACGCCCGTGGCTGCTCCTTGGGGGTTTTGGCACGTGTGAACCCAGCAGTGCGGCGCTCCCCAGCAGCAGAAGCTGTTGCCTTGGTCTCCCCATTTCACTGTGGTCTCCCCATCTTTTTCCACACCTCTGAAAATGAGCAGATGGATGAGGAGCTAGCAGTGCTACACCCCTGGCGAGGGTTAAAAACACGTATTTAAGAAGACGTTGCTGGCCTTCCACAGAGTGGGTTAAATAAAGTTCAGGTGTCAGCAGTTCTTCCAGCGCTGCGTTCCACAGAGACAGCCCAGCATGCTTCTCAAATTATCAAAGTTCCCACGACAACAAAGAAAACACAGTTAACAACAGGCTCCGTGCAGAACGAGCACACAGCGGCCAGGTTAGCGAGAACAGCTTGCAGGGTGCAACGCTCCAGCAAGAATGGCTTGGCTGGGAAGGAGCACAGCACCCCACGTAGAAAACACAGCATCCTACATCCTCACTCAGGAGCGGCAAGCACCAAGCTGCTGGGACAGCACGAGCTTCAGGGGAGCTGCAGGGCTTGCAAAGGGAAGCGATGCACAAACCTCTCAGTGCCTCCTTGAAGTCCATCAGTGGTGGCAGGTTCCCTGTTTCAGACTCAGGAATGCCTCAAATCCACTTTCTGTTACAGTTCGTTGAAGGGTTTGGAGCACAAGTCTTATGGAGAGAGGCTGAGGGAACTGGGATTGTTCAGTCTCAGAGACCTCATCGCCCTCTACAGCTCCTGAAAGGAGGTTGTGGTGAGGTGGGGGTCAACCCCTGTTCCCAGGTAACAGCGATAGGACGAGAGGTGATGGCCTCACACTGTGCCACAGGAGGTTCGGGTTGAATACTAGGAACAATTTCTTCTCTGAAAGAGTGGTAATGCACTGGCACAGGCTGCCCAGGGAGGTGGTGGAGTCACCATCCCTGGAGGTGTTCCACAACCACGGAGATGTGGCACTGAGGGACATGCTCAGTGGGCACGGTGGGGTGGGCTGGCGTTGGACTTGGTCTCAGAGGTCTTTTCCAGCCTTAATGATTCTATGATTATTCCTGGGAAGAAGGAGGGATATCAGCCTTTCCTTGAAGCAGGAGTGTCAGAAGTGGCAGGGCACGCAGGGTATGCGCAGAATGCAAAGACTGATCTCGATGCAAAGCAGGACACTCAAAGCTGTCTTCCAGGTTGTTTTTGCTTTACTCCTTCAGCCTCAAGGGCCTTAGGGGGGAGCAAGCACTATTTTTCAATTGATAAGAGGACTTCTCCAGTCTGGTGGTGAAGCACTCACGTGTTGATGACCTGTCACTTGTGAGGACGCTTCCTCTGCTGCAACCAACCTACCATCAAAAAAAAGTCACTCCTAACACCCAGATCCCCAAAAAGAGCCTTTTGATTCTTCGGAAGCAGTTTAGGGAAGTGTTCCCATCCCCATCTTGGCTGGTTTGGGTTATTTTCTTCTGAAGTCCTGGAGAAATACCATCTGGTTGGACAATTTCTTGACCTTGAATGTCCTCAAACTGCTCCAGAGCCTTCTATTCTTTTGTGACATCCACTTCAACTTGCTTGAAACCACACAGCTTCGATAACTTCCACTTCACCCTTTCAAGAGAAACCATGGCAAGAATTTCATTTTATTTCTCAGCTTCTCCAAATTCCACTTATTGCTGGGGGGTCCTGGGAAGCACTGTTTGAATGTGTTGAGAAGGTACTGCTACAGAAGACACAGGTGAGGTCCCAAATCTGAAGAAGCGGTGATTTGGGGGACCGTCCCCTGCTCCATGTACCACAGCACTGTCACCCTCTGGAGGCACTGTGCAGCACTCATCCATCCTGGTAGAGATTCCATTTCACAAACCCTTCTTTTTTTGCACTCTCCATTCCTGCAGACAGCTTTGACATCTGCTCCTTGACATCTGGGAGCATTCCCTCCTGCTGCAGCCTGCCTGGGAGCTTCCCTGCAGCTGGGCTAGCTCAAAGCAAGGTCCATACATCTCCAGGCTGCCTCTTTGTGCATGGTGACCTTTCTAGCAATCTGCAAGACAATCTGCATCTCCTCCAAGTTACAAACCAAGAAACCACTTCCACGTCCCAAACGTTTGGCAAAGGCTCCCCCCTAACTATCCTGCAGCAGGATCAAGGCATCTCCATAGGACACAACACAGAATTCTCAAGCTGTTGTTTGATAACGGTGTGAAGCTATTCCCTTCATTCCTCAATTCCACACCTGGGGCAGAAAAGGAATGAACAACAAGCAGAGGCAGAGAGCAGTGGCTCGCACCAGCACCCACCTTGTGTGCTGCTCATGCTCAAATAGCTGAGCGTGTCAGAGCACATCCTCCTCCTCGAGTGGCTGCTAAGAGGCACTCGAGGAATGCCAAAAAACAAGCACTTCTTTCTGAGCCCCCAAACAGCTGGTTTCTCAGGACGTGCTTCTTGGGGCCGTATCTCTGGGTGTTGCAGGAGGACGGCTGCGAGAGAAACACTTCAGATGCAGGCAGGTGCCAGGGGGCTGTCTGGCCTCCCACGCAGCTTTAGCAGACACATGAGCATTTTCCAGGAGGCAAATTAATAAATATGATGACGAGGAAACCTACACTCAAGCTGCAGAACAGGACACAGCACTGGAAGCTTGGGGATGGGTGCAGCACCCTGCAGCTGGCACAGGAGCTTTGTCCACACTCTATGGAGTTTCTGCAGCTTCTACAGCTGGTGGTAGGTCAGCAGCAATCCGTCATCCTTGAGGCTCAAGCCACAGAGAGGTCCTGAAGGTATTTTGGGAGCACCTGGGTGATTATAGGATGTTGACATTCCTTTTGTTGGCCTCAAAACAGCATCAAGCTCTGCAGCTCTGCACTTCTTCCTTCTCCAGCGCTGAGCATGAGGTGGGAGGTTCCATCTTCATCCCTGGTCACCTCCTGCCCTGGGCCCTGCACTTTCCTGCTGCAGGGGACACGCTCGATCCCTCAGTGACATGGAGTGACAACAGAGCCTGACTCACCGCACAGCTCCCACACCAGCACAAGTCACAGGTTTGGCTGCCCATGCAGATTTCTATCAATAACACCACATCATCACACGTGTCAAGCTTAGCCTACACAAACAATTGCTTTCACCCGTACTCTTATTACTTTTTAATCTCTCCATGCCACAGGACGTATGGAAGCTCTGCAATATGCTGCAGCTTCATTTTTAGTTAAAGCGAAGATTTTTGGGTCCCCTCCTCCCTCTCCAAGCCCTACCCTGGCTATTTATTGACATTTCTAACATCCCTGACAAACTCTGCTTGCAGAACTGTGGCTGAACTTCAAAGCTCAGCGCTCTGTGCTGTTGGATCCTGAGCACAGCAGCTCGCTTTTCCTGCAGGAACCGGGCAGAAGGGCCGAAGTCCACCCACACCCTGCAACAGCCAAAGTCAATGGCAGGCCGCTCCGCAGCGGGAGGCATTTCCTGGTCAGTGGGTTAAGCAAAACTGGAAAAAAAATAATAATAACCCGAGCTCTTAGCAATTACAGATATAAGCTCCCCTGAGAGGCAGATGAGAGATAGCCGGAGCTAAAATTGCTGCAAGCAGATTGCATTTTTCACAGAGGGCCTCGTCAGCACTTGTTCCTGTGGCGGTATATTGCAGTGTGAGATAAAAAACAAGGAACAAAAAAAAAGTCAGGGTGGGGAGCTTCGAGCAGGTCAGAAAAAAACAGGAAGCTGCTGAAAACTGTTTTGGTGCATTGGCAGCAAGAAAGTATTCGGTTCTGTCTGTAGTGCAGGGTGTGAAGTCCAGTCCCTGACGTGGGCTCAGCTCTTCACCAACATCTCAGCTGGGTGAAAACCAGCCCTAAAGCCAAGGTGCAGAGAGCTGAAGCAGCAGGCAAGGCTGCTCCTGCCCTCAAGAAAGGCAGAAATGACTTCCAGGTCACCCAAAGTCTAAATATGGGCCACAAGACTACTTATGGGTTTCACTGCCCTTGATTGTGTGCATGGTGGTTTTCAGGTTGAGAAAGCAGCAGAGCCAGCAGGGAAGGTACACTCAGACTACCAGGATCCCTCGCTGTTCACATTAGCTCAGCTTACCTTTCATCACCAGCACACAAGGCATTAGTGCAGAGCAGTTCCCTTTCTCAAAGGGTTGAGAAAGCTCAGCTTCGCTACCAGGAAATGAAAATCTGAGATGAAATCAAGTCAGCAGCTCGCTGGCATTCTGCTTAAAAACACACATCCAATTTCAGCAACAGAGAAAGAGCATTCAACAAGTAAAGCAGAAAGCAACAAAACCCCTAGGATGGGACGGAGTTCAGTTGTAAACCTAAGAATCGTCTCAGCCAAATTTGTGATTCAAACATTTCCTGCAGAGCAGATCTTGCTCTCATTTGCCTTGCAAATGGATGTTTGGATCCTGACAAAACATGCAGCAGTAGAATAAAGAGCTGCAGACTCCTGCGGGGAAATTGATCTGGAAAGGGAACTTTTTGCCCCAAAAGCTGCTACCCTCCCTAAAGGTATTATTCCCACATATTGTGGATGGATGCCCTGTGCCTACATCTGCATCAAGCACCAGTACAAGGCTGACTGGAAGTAGAGGATTCCTACCAACAACCTCCTATCTCTATAACCTCACTGAAGCTTCAGGGCATCTCCCATGGGCAGAGGAAGGCTTTGCTTCAAGAGGAGAGCTCACCAATGTGCACATGTTAGAAAAAGCAACCTCCCAGCTTGGCAGCAATGATGCTGAGGATTTGGGATGACAATGCATCACCTCTGATATGCTTCAGGATGCTCAGCAGTGGTTAAGAAGAAGTGATCCCCACTCTAAAAGTCAGTCCCAGTAGAGAAAAGGATTACTGTGGGGATTTTGGTGACCAATTCACACCATCAGCCTGGGTGCAGGAGTGTCACTGATAGCTTGATGCTCCTCAGCAGAGGGCCACACAGCGTATCAAGTGGCAGGGCTGGAAAGCAAGAGCTGTTGATTCATTATTCATCATCATTTCCGAGATCTTTAACTCCTCTTTCAGACCAGACCTTGTGCTCCTCCAGCACAAAACCCTCCAGGTGTGCCGACAGTAAAAGCTCAGCTTCAATGATCAGTCCAGAGAACATCTCCCAGAACAAAACTGACGGTGGCAGCTTGGGGAAGGCTTGCAGCTTCTGCCGAGTTATCCCCTCAAACAGGAGAACAGATTCTGCTCCACTTTCTCCCACAGCAGCAGCTCTGATGCACACAGATGCTGTGATGAAAAAGAGTGATGAGAAAACCTCACTTCCCGAAAGTTCGAAGCAAACTTCACCCCCTGTTGTCTCCAAAGCCAACCTGATGGCATTGGTAGCAGCAGGAAACCAAGTGCAGTCAGCTGGTCCCGACAGGAGCAGCACCCTGCCTGGGTTAGCTTTGTGCTCACATTTTCCGGTGACAAGAAGGAACAGCAGTGAGCTGCAGTTAAACAGCCACGTGTACATAGCAAAGCCCTCAGGTCTCTGTTCACGGAAAAAACTGCACTTTCCAAACCACACACGTGTAAGTGACAGAAAGCACAGCAGCAGCATGCCTGCGCTGACATTCAGAGAAACCTGGCCAGGCTGAGAGCTGAGCAGAGAGGAACCTGATGAGGTTCAACAAGGGCAAGTGTGGAGTCCTACAGCTGGGGAGGAAAAACGACACACATCAGTACAGGTTAGAGGCTGAGCTGCTGGAAGAGCTCTGTGGTGAAGGACCTGGGTGATCTGCTTGACCAGCAGTTGACCAGGAGCCAGCAGTGTGCCCTGGAGGCAAAGAAAGCCAATGAGACCCTGGGGCGCATTACACAGAGTGTGGCAACAGGGAGAGGAATGTTCTCCTGCCCTCTGCTCTGCTTTGGTGAAGCCACATCTGGAGTACTAGGCACAGTGCTGGGCTCTTCAGTTCCAAGCAAACAGAGAACTGCTGGGAAGAGCCCAGCAGAAGGCTGCAGAGATAGGGGGTGGCTGGAGCACCTCCTGATGGGGAAAGGCTGAGAGCCCCAGGACTGTTCAGCCTGGTGAAGAGAAGGCTGAGAGGGGATCTGATCAATGCTTATCAGTATCTGAAGGGTGGTGGCCAAGAGGATGAGACCAGGCTGTTTTAAGTGGTGCCCAGCAAGAGGACAAGGGACAATGGGCACAAACTGTAACACAGAAAGTTCCACATGAACATGAGGAAGAACTTCTTTACTTTGAGTGACAGAGCACTGGAACAGGCTGCCCAGAAAGGTGGTGAAGTTTCCTCCTCTGGAGATACTTAAGACCTGCCTGAATGTTTTCCTGTGCAACCTGCTTTGGCAGGAGGGTTGGACTCTTCCAGAACCCTTCCAATCTCTGTGATCCTGTGGTCCTGTAAATGGCTCTCCAGCTAAGGGGAATCTGAAGTGCATCTGTCCTCCAGGTGCCTCTGAGAACATCACTGTCCCCTTGCAACACTCTGCTGCAAGCCAGCCAGAA
The DNA here is from genome assembly GCA_024606505.1 of Aquila spilogaster. Taxonomy (NCBI): domain Eukaryota; kingdom Metazoa; phylum Chordata; class Aves; order Accipitriformes; family Accipitridae; genus Aquila; species Aquila spilogaster. The sequence goes on from JANHGO010000151.1 coordinate 23,094, forward strand.
GGTTCTCTTCGTTCCTCTATCTCAAACAAAAATTGCGTATTTGAAGCCAAGGAAGATCCTAATTAGCAAACAAGAGGGCTGCGCCTGAACAATACACACAAGAGAGAGAAGTCGGAATAAATAAATCATTACCTGTGCCTGACAGGCTCCTCCTCATCATCTTCTTTGAACTGCTTGGCCTCAGGTTCACCACTGTTCTTATTCTGGAAGAATGAGAAGTTGATCTGTCAGCCTCAGCCCCTGGGAATACCACAGAGCAAAGTACCCAGCACTGGAACCCTTCCCAGGGCACATGGCAGGCAGCAGTGCATGGCCCAAAGTTATTGCTCTGTTAGGACACCTTGAAATTAAGCCTGCTCTCCTTTTTCTCCTTTTTATTTGTCCAGATAGCATGATAAATAAATGTTAGAACTGGCAAGGAAAACCAAATCCTCCCCTTGGAGGCAATCACACCACTCAGCTTTGATATTCCCCTTATTACTGAGCAACTGCATCAATCCAGGGAGCAAACAGCAGGCTGCAATCAATGACAGAGCTCGGGAACCTCATCCCAACTCCACGCCGAAACCTCACAAAAAAAGGCAAGCAGAGAGATGGGGCCACCAAGCAAGGCAGAGGAGAGCCAGCAGCACCCTCAGGAATCCCTGTGGGCATTTTAACAGGTTGCAAAACAAACTGACAGAAATCAGACAGCGATCAGGACCACAATGGGTCTGATTTCAGCCCCCAAAACTCTCTGCAGTAACATAGCCAGATTTCTTCCTAATAGCACAGCAAAGAGGCTCATTCTGCATCACCCAGACACCACTACCAGCTCACTAGCTATGTTACTAGCTCTATTTATTACCCAGGCAAGTACTGAGCATTAACAATAACAAGTTTTCTTTGGTCTCCCACTGATTAATCAATTCCCTTCAACTGCTGAACAAAGTATATTCAGTGGCAAATATCTATCCATGCATAACACAGTATACTGCTATAGGGAAGGCAATATACAAGCTTTAAAATTCTATTCTGCAACCTGGGTGAAAAAACAGACTACAAATTGGGAGAGGAGCCAGGCTTGGTTTGCCCCAGGCTCATCAGTGAATGGAGCTGTTCAGGTTCAGCTCCTGACCAAAGTGCAAGCGAAATGGTCTTGTCTTTCTAAAAAGAAAAGGTCATTCCTAAAATCAATATTTCATTCAGTTTACTCTTCCTGTTTGAATGCAGGCCTTAGTTTTTTGGAAGCCCATGATAACTTCCCATCGCTCGCACAGCCATTTCTCATTCAGTCTCATTCTCATTTCCTCTGCTGGAAGAAAGCACGGGCAGTGTGCTATGGCTTCTTGCTACGAACTTGTGCTGTACCGTACTCAGCCCTCAGCTGACATTATTTCAAGGTGTGGGAAGTGCATTCTTTCACTTTCTCATCCCTTTCATCTCTTCACACTCCATACACACGCGTTCAGCCTACGTCCTCCTCATTCTTGTTTGTATTTTATCTGCAAGGTTTATAAGCACGTTCTGAAATACTAGAGAGATTGGGCAACAATATTCACGCCAAGCAGTGGCTGTTCCTCCCACCACAAGCCTGCACATCCCACAGTACTATGTACCCTTCTTTTCCCCATATGCTGAAATAACTCGTTATTGAAATCCCATCACACCTCTTCCAGAGCCGGCCCAAAATCCCCAGTTCCAGGTGCCTTGTGGAATGGTGTTGATGGTACCCCGACACCACCTATATATTTTGTAAAGTCATGCTGCTGTTCCTATGGAAACATAAATAAGAAAGATGTTCCAGGCTCACCCCACCTCTGCAGCCCTCCGCTGGGCTCTCTCCACCAGTTCCCTGTCTGCCTCAAACTGGAGAGCCTGCACTTGGCCCAGTGCTTGAGATGAGGCCTCACCAGGGCAGGAGAACCTCCCTTGCCCTGCTGGCCACATTCTATGCAACACACCCCAGGGTCCCATTGGCCTTCTGGGCCACCAGGGCATACTGCTGGCTCATGGTCACCCTGTGGTCAACAGCTGGCCAACTGCTGGTCAACTGGACCAACCTGTACTGATGTTCGTGGTTATTCCTTCCTCCCCAGCCGTAGGACTCCACACTTGCCCCCGCTGAACCTCATAAGGTTCCTCTCCAGCCTGTCTAGGTCTCAACAAATGGCAGCACAACTGTCTGGTGTGGCAGCCACTCCTTCCACCTTTGGATTGGCAGCAGAATGATAACCACGAACCAGCACGGTTCAGTATAACAGCGCATCTCATCCCTCACATAACTGCCCTCTGAATTTTACTCCCTGCCATCCCCTGCTGCTAACAAGGCTCCATCAGACAGATCACAATGAAAGCACAACACAAACGAGGTCTGAACTGACTGTCTGAAGTCAGGCCTCCCCCCAGCACAAGAAATTAATGCTGCCTCCCTGCTTGCAAAGCCAGCTGGAAATGAGATTTCAGTTTCATAGCACAGTGATGAAAGCCAGTGCTAAGCCACGGGGTGGAGTCAGCAACGTGGCAAAAGGGGCCGTGAACCCCCAGCCTCTGTGAAAAGGCAGTTTGTCCCAAGAGTCACCTGTATGGGTTGGTGCAGCAGGGCTGGGTGGCTGCAGCAGGGCTTCTTGGGATGCCTTTGAGCTCACACAAGCGGAGAAAAGGCAAAGTGATGAGATAAGGGAGGCTTACACCCAGCGCTGAGTGCTGGGTTCTGAACCTGTAGCTGATTCAAAGTAATCCTCATGTCTTTATGCTGGAGTATGAAGGGAAGATCTCTCCTCTTCTTCCCATGCTTTCTCTCCTAAAAACCCCAGCAGAAGGCTGGAGTTACCAGAACCTGATGTATAAGCAAGCCAAACTCCAACAGAAAGATTCAATACAGCCTGCAAATCCTTAAGGGAATAGCTACCTGAAATCCTTGGGATCTGCATCTGAAATGCTTCACACCATGACTGTCCTCATGCACAAAGCCAGCGGGCACAGCTGAACGTGCCCATCTGTTCCAGCACAGAGACAGCTCAGGCTGCATTCACCAGTGCTATAAATTAACGGAGTTAAGGCGTTAAGCTTCCCTGTTCACAGCCCCTTGTCTGAGCACAGCTGAGAGATGGCAGTAGCTAGAGGGTGAGTGGGGAAACAGCAATCCCTGGGCATTCTGCATAGTGCCAAAGTGGATGACAAAGCCACTGCTGAAGGAGCAGGTGAGCTCGGGGTAAGGATGCAGCACAGCAGCCAGGGGCTGTACATCGGGAGCAGAGAGCTCGAGGGCAGCAAGGCCAGCAGCACCGTGCAGGAGCAGCTCTCTGCAGCCATGTGCTGCGTCGGATCTCATTACCACAATCATTTATTGATACAGGCACAGGCTCTCAGACACGCATCTTATCTTACAGCTCTGTGTTTCACTGCCACCCCAGCTCCCTTCTTTCTTCTCTGCCCCTAAAGGATCTGACCACTCAAAGGACTTCAACGCAGCTGCAATGTCTTTGGGGTTCTCTGCTTTGCTCGGAGCTCTGGCCCTTCGCCATCCTCTTCAAACACTGCTGCCCAACAGCTGTGTCACAACTTTCATTTCTTCCGAAAGGAAACTCTCCTCCCAGCACAGCGCTCAGCCTCATCACCACCTCCTGCTTCAAGCGTTCTAAAGCATTTCCCTTTGCTCGTTGGTGGTTGCTCCCCACAGGTTTGCACCAATTCAACTTTCACCGCTTTTCGCTTCTACTTTTTCTTATTTAAAACGGTAGTGCCACAAAGGGAGCTGGAAACAACCCCTGGCCGTTTCACTCTCACAATTCCTCTTCTCGGGGCGAGGTGCTTGCTGTCAGCAAGACTGGAGACCCAGCCACAGTATGCGAGAGTGTTTGCCAACTGCCTGCAAACAAAGTCACTCCCATCCTTCAGTCTCTGCAAGGAGACAGTCATAAGATAAAGCTCTGGCATTAAAAAGCTTTCTTCTCCCAGCTATTTAATTTGCAGACATGGCAACTGGCAACCCCTGTCCCGTAGCTACCAACCTGAAGACTTCTGCTTGCTCCATTCCCACTCTTCACAAAGAGCTCTGAGATTAAAAGAATCTCATCCCTTGCCTGTTCAAGGCATAAATCCAAGAAGATTTGCATCAGGTTGTACAAAGAAGGGTGTCAGCTGCCTCCTCCAATACCTGCAAGGCCCGTAGAAAACTTGATAGGGGACGAGTTAACAGCCCAGGCTCCCAGCAGAACATGGGTGGTAATTATGGGATGCCTGCCAGGCTGAGAGCCTGGGTCCTGCACAACACAAGCCATGGTGTTCCATCAGCACAGATTCACTCGCACTGGTTCACTCTCCTCCTTGCCAGCATCAGGCAGAAAGAGGAACGCATCTGATAGCTCCATACGCAGTCAAAATGCACACTGACAACTCAGTAGAAGCACCCTGTAAGCATAGCCAAGCATTACACTTAGCAGGAGGGCAGGCTGCTGGGTCACCCTGGGGAGATGTGCTTACCTGCCAAAGCCCACAGCCCTGCCAGACAGGCATTTCAGCAGCCAGACCAAGAACAACTGGACTTTACTGAGCTCCCACTGCAAATCAGGAGGCTCTTAGAGCCTTCTGCGGAAAGCATCACATTTTGTATCCCACCACTTCTCGGACTTTGCAGAGGACGTTGAACAGGAGGTGAACCTTGATAAGCAGCAAAAGAGAAGGCGGTCACAGAAGGCGTTCTTATCATCTCATGGTGTACAGCTGAACTTGGCACATAAAATCACAGAAGATTCATTTTCCCTCCAGTGAAGCCAACCCTACCTGCAAGAAGCTTCTGCTCTGAGCAATCAGACAGCGTTCTGAAAAATATTAAGCTTCCTCTTGGGCTTCAGCACATTATCATGACTTTTTCCTTCCTGGTAGGTGTCTTCACAGCTCTTTGGTTCATTCTCCCATAACAACAAGGGAAGCAATTTGCTTTGCATTGTGTTTAAAGATTTAAGGCCAAAAGGGATGCTCAAGCAGCCTAGCCTGACTTGAGAACACTTCTGATGTGGGAAGTCTCACCCAGCCATCCCTCCTCATCCCAGAGACATCAAGAGGAGCAGCCACTCCTTCCTTCAGCAGCTAGATGAGCAATGGGAATACTGGGTACACGAGTCACAGGCCCCCAAAGCAGTGCTGCTGCTGGGTGACAATTCTCCACTGACAGCCGTTGAGCTATCAGCTACCTATTTCAGAGCTGTAATTTTTCAGCAGGATGTTGTGCAATATCACTAAACCTTCACTAAATCACATTTACATGACAAAAACGACACTCCCTTTTTCCTCACTCTCTATGAAATGCATTGCAAACCACTCTTTTCATCCTTCTGCTCAACACTAACAGCAAACTGCCTTCACCCAACTTACTCCTCTTGCCTTTATTTCTAAGTAGTGGTGTTTTATTAGCACTCTTCCAGTCCTCTGAAACTTATCCAGTATTCAGAAAAGATTTAAATCAAAACACAGCAGGCTAACAATCTCTTCAGCTGATTATTTTAGGATTCCTGGGTGCAAATTACCTACAACTGCTGATTTAAGTGTTTTTGCTAGATGTCTAACATCCTCTCATCACGCTGGTCTGGAAAGCAGCTCATCATTCCCCCATGACACAAGGGTGTCACTTAATCCCTTCCCAAATAACACTTTAGAAAGTCAAGCTTGTATTTGTTTCCTTCTCTCCAATGACTTTTTAAAGTCTCTGTCTGAAGGACTTCTTTCCCCTCTAACCAGGCCTGGCCTTTCTCCCAGGTTCCAATAACCGCACTGCAATAGTCTGATATCTGCCTGAATCTTCCAGCATGCCCAATCCCCATTTCCATCCCTCTCCAAGCCTTAGAAGAGCTGTTTTTCTGAAGCCCCCTGGAAACTCAGCTGACCCTGTGCACCCATATTAAATGCAATCCAGCAAACCCTTAACAACCTGAAAAGTCAACAAAATGACCTGATAGCTTCTCCTCCTCCTCTTTTCCACAGGGATTGACCAGATTACTAAAGACCTCCTCATCTTTGTGTTACCAGTCAAGTGCTTCTTTGGCAAAATAACTCCTTTGGAGGAGTTCAGGAGAGGTCAGCGCTGGAACAAAGCAGGGTTGATCTCTCAGTGCTCAACCAGCCAAGCTGGTGTTCAAAGCAGCCCATCCTCGCTTCTCTTCCAGCTGGGAAGCACCCAGGTCTGATTTTCCTTATGAAAAGTGCATCCAGGTACCGAGCATTCACCTTTTTAGTGGTTACTGTTTTCCTCGATTTCTTCAACCTCTGCAGGTAGTGGTCGGGTCAGCCACGCAGTGAGGACGGAGTCGCGGTGTCCTGCTAGGAGCACGGCACATGCTGGTACTTCGCGCTTTCTGCTTGGCCAGGATTGCAGCTGAGATGCCCTTGAAGCCTGGCAAGGTGCAGCCATGCAAACTCGCTGCCCTCCCGGAATGTTTAATGCCAGCAGCCCCAAGAATGCAAAAAGCTACGTCACAAAACGCTCTGCACGTCACCAAGGCTTCTATTAGCGATAAAGCTGTTTGGAAGCCAATTGCTCACAGCAATTTTTGTGGTAACTGTATAAAGCTGGGACTTACGAAGCCTGAGCACTCCTGTGTCCCTGCAGCTTTTTCCGTAGCGAAGCCTTAATCCTGGTTCAGCCCCAGCTGGTTACTATGGGAATGGTTAAATCAGCACCCGAGCGGCACAACTTCACGTGAGAAACAAACACAAGGAACAAAACCGCCTGAAAATTAAACACCTTCTTTCATGTCAGTGCCTCGAAAAATAATCTCACATCACCAACATGGAACATACTTGTATCACTTTTTTTGCAATATACAGCTACGTCATTTACATAGCAAACAATCACAAATATTTCCTCCCTTCCAATAAGCCACAAGAACACCGAAGTGGCTGTGGTTTGCTGTAGGCAATACACCCATTTTGACAATTTCAGACCCCATGTGTTTGCATTTCGAGTGCGGCTCTTTGCCAGCAGAGCCTGGTGAATATTTCTGGCAGCAAACTGCTGTCCCCAGTGAGATCAGTGTCACAAACATTCCCCCGAGACCAGAACCACAAACCTTGTATTGAAGACACTACAGCAATAACAGGAGTCTCACAGTTAGATGCACAAAGCTTGAGCAGGAAGAATGCTCCATTGCAAAGCTGGAGCCCTTGTTCAGGCAATGAAGAATCGGAAAATTGCACATGAACTTCTCCATCCCAATGCAAGAGGAACGTTGCTACTGCTTCCCAAGATCATAAAGGTTGGAAAAGACCACTGAGATCACCAAGTCCAACTGTCAACCCATCGCCACTATGCCCACTCAGAGAATCACAGAAGTTGGGGAAAATCTCTAAGATCACCAAGTCCAACCCATCCCCATTGTGCCCACTGACCTTTTCCCAGGTGCCACATCTTCATTTTTCTTATACACCTCCAGGGTTGGTGACTCCACCACCTCCCTCGGCAGCCTGTTCCAATGCCCGACCACTCTTTGCAAGAAGAAACTTTTCCCAATACCCAATGTGAGAAGCAAAACCCAAGCATGGCTGAGCCCCAAGGTACACACACACTACTGAGCAGCACACTTACCAGATCAATTCTGGATCCTTACTGAGTTTAAGGTTTCCCCATCCTCACCCCAGTATTTTTCATGGTGCTGATCCACATCATGGCAACACCAGATGCTGCTCCAACATTGCTGCCACCTTCCTAGGGATGCCCATGCACCCTGGCCTGCATTAGGTGGTCACACTTGATCGGGAGCCCTCTCCCAATCTCTATGCCAAACAAGTACCATATTCAGTCCTATTCGCCCCAAACATCACTGCCAGTATGCACACTCACAGCAAAGCCACATCTCTGTTGATTTACAAAGCATCAAATAATTGATACTGCAAGTTAAAGCAGTGCTTTGAGAATGTATGAACCTGAAGTCGCTCCCCAAAAGGAAGCCTCCACCAGAGTCACCACTTTAAATGCCCATTAGGAACAACTTAATACCTTGCATACAATGGCACAGGAAAATCAACGATCCTCTGCACGGATGCATGAATGCAATTCATGCATTCGGAGATGGAGAGCAAAGCACTGCTCCCCAACTCCTGGTAACAGAAAGAGAAGGCTTTACGGGGCTTACAGAGAAAGCACTAACGCACTGTAGATATCCCTCCTGGAGCCGCAGGGCTGGCATAAGGAGGAGAGCCCATCACAATTCATTCTGCCAACAAAACCCCTCAACATGAACCGAGTGTATCAACATGTTTGCAAGGCTCCTCCAACAAGAGCTGCTGATGTACAGCACCTAATACTCAGGAATCATCAGAATCTCTCCAAAAAATAAAGTCTCTGAACTCAAGAATTCAGCCTGTGCCACAGAAGCAGCGTGTCGTCTGTTTTAGCCCCCATCACACCATCTTTGCTTGCTCATGTTATGTGACCTCTCTACTGCATAGAAGAGGAGAAAAACCTTTAAAAGAAAACAACAGAACACCTATTAGCGATATTCAAGCTGCCTGCAGCAGATTTGGACAATACTCCAGTTATCTTGGAGAACTGAACAGGATTTTCCCCAAGGAGGGAGGGAAGAGAAAGCCAGGCGGGCTGGCCCGGAGTTGAGGGACGTTCCAGTGGGTTAAAGTGTCACCTCTGTTGTTCCTGGACAAAAGCAGAAGCAAAACCAAAGGCTACACATGAGCGGTTTCATTTCTCCCAAGAAGAAAAAGAAACAAAAAAAAGAGAGAAAGAGAGAGAGACCGCAGCCAGGTTTGTGCTTACACACCAGGACCCTGCTGAAGGGTAAAATGTTTGCTGAGGGAAGAACGTCCACGCATTAATCTTTCCAGTCCCGTATTTATATCCCCCCCCCCTCCCAAAAAAAAAGTTAAACAAATCACCAGGCATTTCACAAATGTAAATCACAGCTTTGCACACGCTAATTACGCAGTGCCGCTTGGGCGCAAGACAAACCTCGCTCTGCATTGTTGCAGTTGATGATTAACCTATTTTCTGGAGTCTATTTTTCCCCTTCATAAATTAAACAAAAAGGCCGTGGAAAAGCGATGCCAGCAGCACGGGCACCGCTCCCCAGCCACAGTCTTCCCTGCACCTTGCATATGACTTTGATCTCGCAGGCAGAAAGATGCTGGGGAAACACGCTCGCTCGTGGAGATCACCAGGACCATCCTTGTTAGTATAGTAAATTACTCGGAGGCTACGAGGGTACTAAACTACATTTAAAAGAAAATTTTGCCATTACTGAGCAGCAGCCTTACGTTTGGGCAGCTAAAAGATGGCCCAGCAACATACAGACATTCATTCACGCTCTTTACGATGCGTGCATTATCCCGGCAATGAGATTTTAATTTCCCATCCGTGAAATTACGGTGCTTCAGCTGAGGCTGAATGAACACAGCCTTATCAAACAGTGATTTCATAGGAGGTGCAACCCAGGTCTTCCCATCCAGCACATGAGTAATTGGGCATAGCAGGGACTCGAGCTTTTAACAACTGCAGTTTCTCCTCTTCCACGCTTCATGCAAGGTCATGGTCAACGGAGCCCTTCCAGACACACAAAACAAAAACGCTGTATTGAAAAGTAGAAGAGTTTCTTGCAGACATCCTGGCAGAAAGCTTTCCAAGGTTGCCATGGGGCAGTGGTGAGCCCTTTGTGCCCAACACAACAGCCGATGGCCCATAACTTGGCTGGCAGTTCAGTTCAGGGTCTCAAGGTTCTGAGGAAAGATGGAAAAATGGAGCTTTTGCTCTTCTCCAAAGTTCTCGTATATACACAATCACATGGAAATGGCAAAAGACTCCTCCTCCGCCTGCATCCAAGAGTAAGGCTGCAGGAGGAAACCAACACACCACCATTCCCAAAACCAGGCACAGGCCGGTGAACACTTAAATCGTGCAGAAAATGTTTCCTACTCCCATACACTCCTGCCCATCTGAAATAATTGGTGCATTGTGCACAACACATCAGTGTTGTCGTTCTCTTCTTGCTGGAGAGCTTTCAGTTAACAATCCACTAGCCTTCGTATCACTGCAATTAATTGCAACTTTACACTAACAGAGGGTTGGTTTAGATCAGACGTCAGGAAGAGATTCTTCACCATGAGGGCAGTGATGTGCTGGCACAGGCTGCCCAGAGCAGCTGTGATGCCCCATCCCCACAGTATCAAAGGCCATGGATGGGGCTGTGAGCACCCAGGCTGCGGGAGGTGACCCTGCCTGTGGCAGGGGCTGGGCTGGGCAGGCTGTAAGGTCCCTTTCAACCCAAACTGTGTTGGGATTCTGCGATAATCCCATCACACTCCATTACTTATATGTGGGTTCTGGTTTAAATAAGAAACACAAGTCACCCTCCCAGTATACCAAGCCCAGTCCCAATCTACAGAGAAGCCCTGCTCCCACCAGCCCAGTTCACACTGTCACTCTCCCCTCGTCCCCTCCAAGGTGACCACGCCACCACCCATGTCCCCATCCATCCCCATTCATTTCTGCTGGCCACACCTCACCCCACGGGAAACCACTTCAAGGACTTGCCCTCCTACAAACCCTAAGCCAAATAAACGGAACAAAAGGAGACAAAAAAAGCCGCTTAGCTTCCTGAACCAGCTCGTACCAGGGTCAAACGCATGCCAGCGCACACAGGATATCAGCTGGAAAGGTGCAAGAGGCCATCAGATCAAACCCAAAAGCCACAGTTTTGCACAAAACCCACAAAAGGCAGTGCTTAAAGGTGGGCACCCTCCCAGTGAGCCAGCTCCAAGAAGCAAAGCAGACAGAAACCAGGCATTTCATATTCCTGCTGGGTCAGTTTCCACCCGATCCCGTCGGTTTGAGGCTCAGTTCTGCAGCCCAGCGCAGGACCTGGCAGTGTTGGCTGACATCTGCGCGGAAACATCTTGGGAATCAGAGCAGAAGCAAAGAACTTGTCTTTATTTGGCTCCCTTGCATAAAACCTGGCAAACAGTGCTTGGAGAAGCCAGCTATTACTATCACTGTTTGTCATGGCAAGGAGTTGGGAATAAGCAGACACGAATTTTTGTCTTGATTCTAACCACCAACTTTGCACATTCCTATGGGAAACAGATGCAGTTTCCTATCCCAACAACTGTGTCTTGTTCCATGGGGCTGACAGCAGAGGTGTGCAGACAGAACACTGCTCAGCTTCACAGCAGGACAAACAAAGTGAGATCTTGAGAATATACTGCTTATTGGATTTCATTATTCATAGAATCATAAAGTTTGGAAAAGACCTCCAAGATCACCAAGTCCAACCATCAACCCATCGCCACCACGCCAACCACATCACTCAGTGTGACATTTACCCTTTTCTTGATATCCTCCGGGGATGGTGACTCCACCACCTCCCTGGGCAGCCTCTTCCAGCAAACAGCTCTGTCTGTGGATACCAGGAAAGTGAGAGCTGCCTGGAGCTTGCCTTGCCAAGAAGCACTTCCAGCAAGCTCCAGATCCGAGATGATCATAGAATGGCTTAGGTTAAAAGGAATCTCAAATGTTTTCTAGTTGCAACCCACCTGCCACAGACAGGATTGCCAGACACTAAATCAGAGACCAGGTCAGGCTGCCCAGGGCACCATCCAACCTGACCCTGAACACTTCCAGGGATGGGACATCCACAACTTCTCTGGGCACCTCACCACCAAATAGTGCCCAAGCCCTGCTCACCCTAGGGATGAGGAATGGTCCCCCAGGCCCTGAGGCAGTCTGTGGAGGACCTGCTTCTCTCCAAGTGGCATTTTACAGCAGTGCCTATAGCAGTCCCAGAGACAAAAGAGCCGAGGAGTGTTGCCCAAAGCCACCCACCCGCTCCCAGCTGCCTGCCTATTTGTGTGTTGCTGGTGGAAGCACGATCATTTTGTCTGCAGGCTTCCATCTCCAGCCATTTGAGCACTGCAGCGATAGTTTATTACTTTCCTAATAAAGCCTGAATAGAAATGAAGCCTTTGTAGCCCTAAGTGTGCGCTTTATTCTCACTGTAATAACCTTACTACGCTCTGTTTCCACAGCAACTGTTTTCTCAGCCACTTCGTCCCTCTGCTTCCAGGAACGCGGGCTTCTCGCTCCACCGACATAAAAGCCCAGCAGAAAGCAAGATGAGGGCAGCAAGCCAAACTGCAGGGCCACAAACTGGCCTGGACAGGACCGTGAGCCATTTGGTCACTTGTTGGCACTCATGGATTCACCGACCCTGGGGACAGCAGCGATGGGACCTGCAGGAGAAGGAGCAAGAAACAAGGGCAGGAAAATCTCTTCAGCGCAGCCCTGCAGAGGAAATGTCAACCCCGTGGCCTCCCTCGTGAGCCCATGCAGGCGTGGAGGGGCAGGGAGCTGCAAACCGAAAGCGACGTTGAACAGAAACAAAGGGCTGGGTGTGAGCCAAGCTGATTTTTTCCAACGTGACGCATGACACAGCCACAAAAGCTTTAGTGGCAGCACGGGGATGCAAAGAGAAAAGCAGGTGGAGGTCTTTCCTCCCCCACCACATGCAGCCTGAATGCCGTAGTCCCATCGGGAAGGCTTCTGCTTTTCTCCCTCCAGCTTTCCAAGCTCTGCTTGAGGCTTTTTGGCCAAGAGAGCAGAACAGCAGCTCTGTGGTTGTTACATTTGTTCGGTGTACTAGGGCTTGGTGAGGAGAAAGGACCCTGCCCTGCTCAGGTCAATCCATACACCACCTTGGAGGTCGGGTTGCTCCATACAGCGCTCTGCACCATTCTGCTGATGGCTCCCTCTGGAAAACAAGTGGCACTCCTTTGTGCCACCATAGCAGATATTCTGCTCTGAAAGGATAGGAACAGGCAGGTCTTCTAACTGGGAGATTATCTCAGAGGGGATCCTTGGCGTTTAGCTGTAATAATAATCAAACACCGCCTGAGAAGAGTTTAATAGCTGCAAAGCTAAGCACAAAAGGAGAAAAGCCTGCACATCCATGGTAACACCTACCCGTGATTGTAAAGGTCTCTTTGCCTCTTCTCTTTGTGCCTTAACACAAAATTCCCCACGATCCCAAGAAATGTGGATGTCTGCAGCACAGCTGAGGATGCAGTGCTACAGCCAATGTGTATCCCCACGGGCACTGCTGCTGCTTCCCCCCATGCCTCTCTGCACAAAGCAGTGGGAATAACCTGAAGCTGCCACATACTGGAGCTTTGGGCACAAAGCCATCTCTATCCCAAGAGACACGAGAACAAAGGCGAAAGGAAGAGTAGTGTGTCTTGTCATACGTGCTGCACAAGATCAAATTGAAAAGAGCCATCTGCACGGGTAAAATCAGGATATTTACAGCCTTTTCGTATTTCAGCTCATCCTTAGCTGTTGGCTGGACTTATATCCCTGCACTGCCTTCACCATCACCCCTGATTACACCTTCCAAATGCCTTGCTGCTAAAGGTCACTTGATTATTGCTTATTAAAGTGTCCTCAGCAGCTGCCCCAAATCCACTGAGGAACGCACTTGACGCTTAGATCAGCTCTGGAGCCCAATTTGAGCCACGACTGCAGCTTAAGGACTGTCTGAAGTTCAGATATGTTACTTTTCCTGTTGGCATTTGTATTTCAAATCACCTTTTTCCAGCTGAAAGCACATTACCCTTGAAACGCTCCCACTTTGCGCCAGACGAGCTGACTAGCGAAAAGATTTGCATTTGTTGTACTTCTGGAACAGAGGGCACCGGGAAAACAAGCATCAAGCCACAGGTAAAAAAAATGCCAAAATGGAACTGTGAGTTGTCAAAGGAAAGAAAAGCTTTGAAAGCGCCCAAAGAGAATCTGAAATGGAATCAAACACTTACACGGAAATACAAGTTTCAAACCGGCCTGTAACTACATCATTCTTTTTCAACAAACACCCTCTTGAATTTAACCACCATTTAAAAAGCTTAAGAGCTCAGGACCATGCTGAAGCTGCAATCCCAGTAACAGGCGCTCTTTCAAGAAGAGATGCCAAGGGAAATTCCTGCAGAAACTGCTGTAGGTTTGCATCTAGCAGAAGCAGGTAGGGATGAGTTCATTTATTTGAATGCTAAATGAGATCTCTCCAAAGGAAAGCTTACGCAGTCTTCCCCAGTTGCATTCCGAGCCAGTGCTGCAGCACAGCACATCCCTCTGGAGCTCCCGCTATCAGCTGGGGATGAAAAGAGGCTCCGTGTCACTCAGCATTTCCAAGGAGCCATCAAAAGCTCCAGTAAAAAGCCATAGCGGGCAGCACAGCTGGGACTCCTGTGCTGCAGATTAATGAAGCCAAGGTTTTAGCACCATGCGGTTGGTGTTGAAAAGGAGCAGTTAATCTTTTTTCCTTTTTTTATGGCTTGAGATGAAAAGAGAAAAATTATGTAAAAACCCTCTGTCCATTACCACGGCAGTGCAAAAGTAACTCCAGATTAACGAGCACCAGGGAAAATCAGATCTCATCGACTTTCTGCACCTTCCTGCTGCCTGGCCTGAGCACATCAGCCTTAGCTGCCTCCTATTCTTTGTGGGGGCCAAATGCTACACCCCACAGGGGCCACAAGCAGGGCTTCCATGGGGGAAAAAGCACCATGAAACCTAAAAACTGGTAGAGAAAAGCAGAGAGGGGGGCAAAGCGTCTCTCAGCACCTCCATGGAACTCAATTCACCCAGCCAGCTCCCAGCCAAATCCTCTCTGTTCAGTGTCACAAAGCCAATTTTAGGAAGTTTCCTCTCAACACTGTCCCTTGCCACCCAAATTAACATAACAGCAATGTGCCATAGCACTTCCTCTCGTTTCAACAGCATCCAACGCACAGGAATTATTTCAACAGCTGAATGAGAGGAGCAAAGCCAGGTTACATGCAATGGCCAAGACAGAGTTCTCCACCACTCCAGTATCTACTGCTAAAAATAAGCAGCTGCAGGGAAAGCACTCAGCTCCTTGCAAGAGATAACGTCTGTACTTCTTTATTTCACTACTATGCTCTGCTGGTACTATCCAAAAGGCCCTTCAAATCCTTTACTAAATATATACACAGACTTTTAACTAAAACCAAACTCCTAAGGTAAAAGCATTTAAGACACATCAGGTTATTCAAGCCAAATGAGAGGCCTGAGATCTTCCCCCTCCCTTAAGTTGGACTCAATGATCCTTATGGATTTCGGGGTATTCTATGGTGTTTTTTCCCCCCCCCCAGATAGTTTCCCACATAACAGATAGATCCCTAAATCAGCTCCACTTTCACAGCAACCTCACTGCTTCTACGATGAAAGCTCTGACCAGCATGGCGCTTACAAATGTGCTGCAGGACATCCTGCTGGAAGAGCTGACAGTACATGGGGACTTCTATGGGGCCTGAAGCAACAGAAAACTTCAGTACGTGCTGCACTAGAGTGAGTGTCCATCTAGCTCCAAAGCAGCAGATGTGGAGGCACCAGAGAGCTGGTTTCAAGGGCAACCTGTGGACAAGCATTTCATAAATACAAATAACTGCAGTTAATTATCAACTACCCCAGCAGAAAGTTGTCAGGTTTTGCATGCTAAGGAGAGGAATTGCAACAATCCTCAGCTTTCCAGATTCAAAGAGGTTCAGGAAACCAGGCTTCTTTGTTCTGCTTCAAAACAGATCCTTGGGTAATGATAAGAAAGAGCTAAACTATAGATGTGAAATGTAATGTTAAATGAAGTCAAAGCTCAAAATCGGCAAAAAAGAAAAAAAGTCTGAGAAACACAATGTTCTAATCTGATTTTCAGCCATTAGGCAAGAAAAAAGATATAGGAACCAGCAGATAATCAGGGTTTACTGCACAATACAAGGATAAAGCCTCAGCTTTAGTTGGTATCAGCACAATGAGCCTCGGGCAAACAGAGCACTGAGAAATCAGTTCAATGCAGACCCACATTCACTAGAAGTCTCCATTTTCCCCACTGCTGCCCCTCGAGAGCTGCCATCACTCATTCCTCACTTCCTTCCAAACCAAAAGCCCTTACACTGGAAAAGACCAATGTCATCGCGTGACTTTCACAGAGCTCCCAGCAAAAACTTGGTGGGGCTTTCCTGCTCATTGAGGGCAGCAGTGAAAACGTCAGCCAAGCCTGGCTTGTGTAACTGGCCGGCTTCAGAGAGTCTTTCAAACATTCCAAACTGGCAAAAATGTGCACAGCTCTGTTCAACACTGCAGAACTTCCCGGCGCACTTCCTCTTCCCCAGCACAGAGGCAAAGTTTACCTTCATGACAACTCCCACCAGCCCTTCCCATGGCATCCTGCAGGCTTCCAGATAAAGGCCGCTGGTTTTGTTTTCCCTCGCTTTGCCTTCCTCCATTTCAGATTTGTTTGGGTATAACACAGGGACGGACAATCTCAGAGCTGGCAGAACTCACGCAGCTTGTTGAAAACAAGAGGTTCTGCTGTCTAAATCATACTCATCCCAACGCCTGTCTGGGTAACACCCTGACACCCAGGGAAGGATCCAAGGGCTTAAAAGCACCGAACGAAGCCTTGCTGCCATCCAAGCAGGTAAGACTGAGCATGTGTTGTGCTAAGACAAGAGGCATGCTGCGGGAAGCGCACACTGATAGGTGCTGCAGATGTGGAAGTCTGGAGGTTGGAAGCTTGGGAGCAGCTGCTGTGAGACATTCTGATTTGACTTGGGGGGGGGGGGGAAGAGGAAAGTTTGCAAAGTAAAGATTTCACTCAGATAATTCAGAACTGTATTTCTTTGTCAGAACAGGAAGTAATATTCTGTATGCCAACAAGTCAGAGCCACAGTGTGATTACCTGCACCTAAAAGCCAATTTGATTTAAATTTAGGAGGGAAATAACCTCTCTGATACCATACCTGATTCTATATATTACCTTGCAACTGCAAACTTCGCTGATGCCAAGGCTGTGCATTTAGTCTAAAACTTCAGCATCACCTTGTGTGCTATTTTAATCACATTTGTATAAGCAAACATCAACTGACATGACTCACGTGGAAATTATGCCCAGAACTCAAAGAATCCCAATTTTTATGGGGTAAAAAAAATACTCCCTGGCAATAAATAAAAAGCAGCACAGCAGGTCAGGCAAGCACAGCGCACAAGATCATGCATCAGGTTTTGCTACACTTGGGCATTACCTCACTCATTTCCTCACTAATTGGGAAAAGATGAGCATCACCTTCACGCCAAAACTGAGAGTGCAGAGCAGAGCTGGAAGAGGTTCCTTGTCTGACCTCACGTACATGTGAATTGCAGCAGGAAGCACAGCACCTGCCTTCCTACAAGCCCAAGCACAGCACCATCATGGCAGGAGAGCAGCAGCAGCTCCCACCTTACCCCTTCCAGGGAACGGGCACTGCAGGAGGCTTGGGAAAGGCACGAGTGGTTTGAGGACAGCGCTTGCAGGCAAGATAATTCACGATGAAATCCAGCAGCAACTCAAGTCTAGCAGAAGGGTTTTACAAGGACGCATCGCTGAGCAATAAGGCAACAGGTGAAATTCAGAGCCTGATGCAAAGCAATGCACATGCGGAAAAAAATAACTCTGGCTGCACTTGCATGGGGAATGGGTTCCCCAGTGGGTCCTGCTGTTCGGAAGGTACTGGGACAGCCGAGGGGAGCCCCCTGCAAATGTCAGCTCAGTGCTGAGCAGCAGCCAGAAAAATTGCATCAGGATGGCAATGAGCACTCGTGTGCAGCCGCAACAGTCTGGGGAGTACCGAAAGCAGTGAGGAGAGGTGGGATCTTTGACACAGAGACTGGTGGAACTGGAAAAAAATAGGCCAACTCTGATAAATACAACCAGGGAATGGTGTGCCAGTACTGCAAACCAACACAGCCCCCACATTCTGAGCACCACACGTAGCCCCAAAGCCCCCCTCAGCAAAGGAGCATCCCCGATGTCAAGGAGATACACAGGAATATCATCAAGACAGTTCAGAGATATTTGTGTATAGACAACAGACCTCATAGACCCCAGTTTGAACCTGGAAGAGAAACCAAGAGTGCTGTAAGATCATAAAGACAGTACAATTATTTACCGTTTCTCATTAGATCTGCAAAAGGAACGCTCCAGGCAACTCTCATATAATGGGTTTAAAACCAGAGGTCTTTTTTTCATTAAACTGCAGAACTCTGTCTTAGGATGCTGCAAAAACCAAGAGTAAGCAGGGATTTAAAGGGCTTGGATAAACTCAGCAGGACAAGTCTACCAGGAGCCACCAAGCACAACACACCTTGGTGTGACCAAGGAAGTCTCCACCTTCCCAGTGTAGGAATTCACTCCTATCTGCTGCAAGGCGGGCTGCTTCTGGCAGTTAGGAGTTCGCCCTGTGTTCCTGCCTCCCCTGGCCCTGCTGCACCAGCTGCCTGTTTTAGACTCTTCTGAAATAATTCAGAAGGCTCTGAGCCACCAGCTGATCCCTGTCAGCAAAAACAAGAAGTTGCTAATTAGCTCACACTCATGATAATCTAAGGTAAGCAAGTTTACCAGGACACGCTTCTCAGGAAGCTCTGCTTCCTCTAAATTTGCCAGAAGAAAGGAAGGAGCTTTTCTTCCCAGTGAGGCTGAGAAGGGCAGTATCCCACTTTGCCTCTGGCCTGCTCCTCTTGGAGGTATCAAACCCCATAGAGAAGGGATGAGACACCCTCCCACATTACTGTACTAACCCTGATCAACAAATTGAGGATGATATGGCAGAAAGGGAGCAGAGCTCACACCTTATTAGCCTGAGAGAAAAGAAGTAAGCAACACCAGGACTTGCAGAGACACTCTGAAGCATTGCAGCCTTTCTTGATACCACTGCTGAGGCACTGACTGCCAAGTTTCTCCTATTTGCTACACTCTTCTTTCACCTGCAATAAAAATCTCTATTTCAAAGCAACAAGGACAGACAGCACGCAGGACCACAACCCAGTACCAGCACTGGGGCTTGGTCACACAAGAGGTGGATCCCCAGGAAACGCACAGTGTAAGCATCCCCAGCACACCTGCTTCTCTGCTCCTCCCATCCCTGCACCCAGGGACAAAAGGCTTCACTACAGAGCATCAGTTTTCTCCACACTGCTCTTTCCCCTCAGAAAGCCCTGGTGCTCCTCACTGATCTGCAGCGATCCCCAAATCCCACCCCCTCCCCTAGTGCTTGCATCCCTTTTATCAAACCCCTCCACTCCAGAACCCTGTCCTCACACTGAGGACCTCCTCCTAACCCATCCTCCATAATCTCCACTTTTCCTCTCCTGCCCCAAGTCCCCTCACTACTCCCCTCCCCTCCTTACCTCCTTACCTCCCACACCCCTAAAAGCCGCTTGCCCACTTCACACCTACAATGCAAACATCCTAACAAACAACCTCCACCAAACACCATGTTTTTCCCCCTAAATGCAAGACAGCCTCCTTGCTTACCCACCCTCTGCGCTCCACAACCTGAACCCTCAAACCATAGGCCCAAAAGCTTTTCCACACAATGGAATGCAAAGCTTTCTATGAACAGCTTCAATGGGAGAGAGAGAGATAAGCTTCTATCCCAGAGAGCCCTAAAAGCTGATCTACAGCGCACAGGAGACCTTGGTCAGTAACAGAGCCCTGATGTCCATGGAGCTGTTGGCTAGTAGAAATGAAACTGAATGGCATGGCTCCTTGTCTAGTATTTGATTCCCATCACAGCTTTTCTGCTCTCAGTGGCACACAGAATCACAGAATGATAGAATCACAGAATCATTAAGGTTGGAAAAGACTACTGAGATCATCAAGTCCAACCATCGACCCATCCCCACCACCCCACTAAGCCACGTCCCCCAGTGCCACATCTCCACAGTTCTTGACCACCTCCAGTGACAGTGACTCCACCACTTCTCTGGGAAGCCTGTTCCAGTGCCTGACCCACCCTTCCCCCCTTCTTGTTCCTCCACTGCCAACAGAGATCTCCTAGGCCTCCATTTCTCCCTCTCATATTTACAGGATCACAGAATCATTAAGGTTGGAGAAGACCAATAAGATTATCTAGTCCAACTGTCAACCCATCATCACTGTGCTCACTAAACAACCTCCTCAAGCACTACATATCCACCTCCAGGGACAGCGACTCCACCACCTCCCTGGGCAGCCTGTTCCAATACCTTACCACTCCTTTTCCTAATACACAACCCAAATCTCCACTAGCACAACTTGAGTCCATCACCTCTTGTCCTGTCTACCATGCTCAATGGTAGAGTCCTGACAGAAGCTCCCCAAGCCCCAGACCTTGTTAATCAAAGAATCGACTCCCACCTGCTTTAAGGTTTACAGAAGCAGTGACACTTTTGTGGTTCATTTCTTCAGGCAAAAAAACATCCCCTGGAGTAGGGTGTATTCAGGTGTCACTCAGACTTTAGCAAAACAGTTTACTAAGAGTTCTCCTTACTAGGAGTCATTGTATTTTCACCAGCTGGGTCTTCTTCTTGCCACTGCCACCTCAATGACCAAATCCTCCTCCTTGCCTCAGCCTTCTCCATCATCCCCTCCTTATCTCTTTTCTTCTGCTCCATACCCACCTGTCCCCAGGACATCACGGCTTTTCTGCTCTCAGTGGCACACAGAATGATAGACCGACAGAATCATTCAGGTTGAAAAAGACCACTGAGATCATAAAGTCCAAAAGCCCAACCCCAACCCACCACCACCATGCCCACTGACCACATCCCTCCGTGCCATATCTCCATGGTTCTTGAGCACCACCAGGGACAGTGATCCCACCACCTCCCTGGGCAGCCTGTGCCAGCGCATCACCACTCTGAATTCAGAGAAGAAATTGTTCTTAATATCCAGCCTGGACCTCCTTTGACACAATGCGAGGCCATCACCTCTAACCCTACCTACCACATTGAGCAGTAGCTCTGGGAGAACCTCCCCAACCCTCAAACCTCATTCATTACAGAATCAGAACCACCGAACGCCTCAACCCAAAACGGACCCCTAAGGATCACCGAGTCCAACCCGTCCCCCCCCCCCC
>JANHGO010000152.1:6914-44012 GCA_024606505.1 Aquila spilogaster
GTAGAGTGGTCAAAGTCGTCGAGTCGTCGAGTCGTCGGGGAGCGTATAAAGAAAGTGTGCGCTCTCTGCCTCCTTCTGTTTGGGAAGAGGATTAAGGCATTCAAAAGCACTGTGGCTAAAACTGGATGACAGCTGCTGCTTTCTTTGATGTATCAGCAGTGGGGCTTCTGCAGTTCAGTAATACGGTTTGTGCATTTTTACGTACTATGAACAGATTTTATAATACATGCAAAGCTGACACAACACGAAAGCCTGCAACAGCACCAATTCAGACCTATATTTCAGTCTCAGCTCCTTATTTAGGAGTCATGACCAAAACCATATTTATTCAGCGTCTCTCAGTATCACAGATTCTTCTTGCTGAAAGACAAAGCAGTGAACATCTTAACTGAGAAACTTTGCTTTGACTTGCATTAAAACTGAAAACACTCAACGCTTTCAGTAATACTGGTTTACCAAGGATCTTGTAAAAACCACACAAGTACCATATGAACATCAAACAGAAGTCACAGCATCGTCAATGCTTCTTCACATGGACAAAACTACTAATGTAACTTCACACAAATAAAACTTCTAGGTCTATATAACTAGAAACATAATATACAAGGTTAGACATTCAGCTCATCGCTGCTTAAAGGCATGAGTGCTGTCACTTTGCCTGTAATAGAAATCAAATACAAACAAAAAAGGAAAAGCTTTTCACAGCTGAATGAATTAATTGATAAATATGTGGGGGTTTTGAGTTGGATTATCAGGGACTATAAGTTTTTTTTTTAAAAAAGCATCAATTATTTACAAAGAAGTCACTGGTTCTAAACTGCACTGTTTGCTAATTTCACACAAAATAAATACTTCTGGCACCTGACAAGCGATAAGCAGTGGCATAGTTTTCAATTATATGTGGAAATGGAGGTATAGTAGGAAAAACAAGGGTAAGGAGGGACTTAGCAAGGCTCTTTTAAACCAGAGTTGTACATTGACACACCGAAACAACTGCAGGACACTGAAATAAGTGCCAGCACTAATGATAAATGATACTGCTCGATTCAGATTGGGAAAAAAAAAAAAGTTCTGCACCTTGAATTTTAGAACTTATTTGTTCCTGATTGATTTAAATTTTGGCGAAGGATCTGATCTTTGTAAATCAATCAGTGGCTAAATAACTTAAAAAAATAAACAAGGAAGTCTGCGTTATTATGCTTTACACCTTCTCACCAAGTTCTTTTGAAAGTCATGGCTTCAGACCAAAAAAAAAAAAAAAACAACACACCAGCGTTTCTCACAGACTGAACTTGTACTCTGTTGTGCTTAAATCATTAGTGAAAGGGGAATTTTGTCTCACTGTGAGTATTCTTTCAGTTCCTACACCAGTCTGGACTCGTATTATACTGCTCTTTTTCAACAAGTTGCGATAAAGTTGCTGGAGCACTTTGACTTCAGACAAGATATAAAAACAATATCCTCGCACTCCTTTTACACACGCAGCAAAAACAAACCCCAGAACATTCAGGTTCTTTTCATACACAAACACTGCGTGGAACTTTTCATTTCGTATACCTTCCTCCAACACATGAAGGCATGCCTCTTGGAAGGGGGTTCATTAGGGTTTTAGGTCTTTTATATGACACAAATTATGTTCTTCCAAGGAACACTGCCAATTTAACATTCTCAACAACTCTTCAAATACACAGCCTTTGTATAGGAACCAAACATGTTTGAGACTTGCAAAAGTCTCGATCGAAATTACCATGAGTACTTCACTTATCTTTTTTTTTCCAGAGAAGAATCCTTTTTTCCCCTCAACATATATATGTGTCTCTGACTCTTGCTGAAGCGTAGATGAGAACAGGCAGAATCTGCATGCCATTCCCCCCACTCACCGCATGCACAATAGGGCACTGTCTGAGCTTTCATCCCCTTCCTAGGCTTGCCTCAATTTTTAAACAAAGCAACAAAGCCTAAGGACAGGCTTGTACTTACAGCAGCAAAGGGATTTTTTTCAGCTCAAATGCCTGTCCCTCCCTAAAATTCTCCCTTCCTCCAAAAGCCACTCAGGTTTTGTATCCCTAAATTGGGATTAAAGATGCCATAAAGCTCCAGCTCCTAAAGTGAGTCAACTAACTTTGAACTTTCCCACATGGACCTCAGATATGGCAACCAGTCACAACGATATTTGCACTGTCTTTCATTAATTCTAATAAATTTTTTATTACAAATTTATACTACAATTATTATGTTTAAGTGCTCCCATTTCTTACCAGCAGATCTCCAACACATCTCACGAAGGAGAATTGCTCTGCCTTACAGTAAGAGTGCCGAGAGCTTGGAGCTGGCATTAGCCATGGCACTCCTTAGGGCAGAGCTCCTCTCCGCCACCAACTCTGCCACCACCCCTGGTATTAGGCAGCACTTAGTCAATCTGCAAAGACTAACCTGTCCTACTGCTGACTTCAAATTGGCCTGCCAGGAGCTCCACGCTGTGCTTCTGGAATCATAAGACGCAGCATAAATATACCCATAGACACCCTTGAAGTCAAGAGTTACGTGTCTTAAATTTTCTATGACGCATTAGGAGAAGACACAAACACGCACAATTTTTTGTGATAAAATTCTGTAGTACAGTCCAAAAGACAGGCATGTTAAAATTTTATGTAAACCCAACTGTTCCTCTCCAGCTAGATGACAGAGGGAGCAAGCTATTGCTCTGGTTATCATTTCCATTTGTAACAAAGGAATTTGTTGTTTCTTCAGTACCCAATTCGGGAACTGAAAAAGACACACTTTTAGGAAGGGTGAACAAATAATGGGGTTAGGATAAACCAAAGTACACTTCTGGGTTATTTACCTCATCCTTAGATGTCCTACATAACTCTCAAGAGCATCTCATGGATGAGTATGTCTAAATAGGTTGTTATAAGAGACTGCATACCTCAGGTATACTAATGTAGTTTTTACCACAGCATTCCCCAGTGGAAACAGGCTAGCATTACCCAGGTTTTAATAGCTGGGGACATTGCTAAATTTAAATATGACCTTCACTAAATTAGAGCAACTTGCAACAGACTGTCAAATGAGAACAGTGAAAAAACTTCCAAGTGCTTCCAGGTAAGCAGCAAGGATTTGGAATATTTCCAATAAATCAGATGAATCACTCATTTCCAAAGAATATAGACATCAGATACGGGATTATTTAACTTCTGGGTGATGTTGGTTTGCTACTGAAATAATGAGATAATGCTTTCTGCAATATAATGAGCCTTGCTATTTAAGACAAAGCAGTAATAAAAGCAAAGCAAAAAAAAAAAAAAATCAAAGTATGTCAGGTTTAACAGAAAATAAATATGAAAGGAAAATAAATACACCCTTTTAACCAGATTCAGTCTGGTTTAGATACATTCAGAGTTAGGAAAATTTCTCTACTGTATTCAGGGGAGATCTTTTTCAAAATTATTTTATATCCATGAGTCTTTGAGTGCACTAAGTGGGTAGAGAGACCTACCTACTGAATTCTTTTTACTATTCAGGTATACATTGAAGACATTGAAGAACTCCTGATATAAGACACAGAACAAGCCTAAACATACAAAGGGGATGCTTGCTTTTTTGGGTTTTGTTTTGTTCCCCCCCAAGTGAATATGTAAAAATTTAAGCAGTTAAATGTTGTTGGACTCAGTTGCCTCTAATAAAGTAGCAGTAATTTTACTCTAAGTTTATTAAGGCTCCAGTGTAATATAACTCTCCAATTTATTCAAAGGTTCTGATAATTATAAACATGTTTTTGGCTGTTCAAGTTTCACTGTAGATATTATCTAAGGAGAACTATAATTTATTAGCATAAATGAAAGCAGAATTTATTCCATTGTATCAGTCTCAACTTACATTTTATCTGCTGCATTAAAACATTGAAACAAACCCTTCATTTTTCTTCTAGTTTTTGTTCATATGTTATAATCCCCAAGATTAAGACAAATCATTACTCTGTTATTAAGGAATTTATCCAACCTGAAGGAATTTCACTGAAGCGACAGTTCATACTCAGAGAGAAACAAAATTAAATTCCCTGATTTAACTGTGGAGACTCCAGTAATAGCTGAAGCTCTAGTAAAAGAATTAGGTGCAATAATTAAGTAACCCAGATGGTGAAAGTAATTTGAAAGTTCTTAAATACACCTCTATTCATATCATGGTTTTAAATACAGGTCATGTTATCCTGATCCCATTTAAGTAAATGGCGATGACGTCAAGAATTCTAAGGTTAGAATGTATTTGCTGAAACAAACAGGCAGAATGGGTATGTTGTTACATTTCCCTACTGTACGCTTAAAATTATCTGAAAATTGTCTTAAAATATCCTACCTATTTAGGATTTTAGGCACAGTATCTCACCTTGATTTTTTTAAGGAATATTTTATTATCACAGGCTATAAAGACAATTTGCACAAAAACTTCATTCAAAATCTTAGCAGCTTTGAAGTTAAGTACATCAAAATTAAGTTTGTGAAAGCCCCAATGACTATGGAAATGCTATTTCAAAATATAAGGAGAATATGTTTATCATAAGTTGAAGATACAAAATCAGACCATGTCACAAACTTCTGTTCTAGTTCCCTTTTCATGTACACCAAAGCCATAAATCTGCTATTACCCTTCAGAGTAATGCTTCTTAAACATAAGAGGTATTTTTTTAAAGAAAAGTTTCAATGCAGTATTAATCTGATAAATCAACAAGTACTATTATTACATCAGAATCATTTAATACTACACTTATCCAACCAAACCAATCATTATTCTTTTCGGCACACGTAACCCTTCAGTATTCCTGACTTTACTAAATAACGTCAGGTCCAAACAAAGTTTTTGGTTTTGTTTTTTTTTTTTAAATGATGAAATATAGTTAAACATCTACATATAGTTCTACATAGAAATAGAAAGCAATCAGGTGACCTCCCCGAGTAAGCCAACAGACAGAGCAAAGACTTTGGTTGACTACAAAAACATAACCAGGCCACAGAAACTCCAGTGGGGTCGAATTGTGTAAGACACAGAAATTGCCGTTTGCCATATCAGTCTTTTGAATAAAATCTAGATTACACGAGAGTATCAGATTAATTACAGCAAAAGATTTTGTAGTGAGAGAGAGGTGACCAGCTCAAGGAAAATGGTATAAAGGAGAGTGAAACTAGTTCAGTAGCTCTGATCCCGAGAATTCATGTGTGACTGGTTTAAATTTGGCTGATAATAAAATGCTTCCAGTAGCTTTGATTCAGTTCAATTTATGGTAGTCATGAAGCAATGCAAAATCAATGCCACTTTTATTCAAAATGTTTACACAGTTCAACTAATCTACTCAAAAAGTCTGTTTGCATTAACTTCTCAGCCTTCCCACACAGATTTCATTTAAACCACTACAGTTGCCTGCTATAGGCTTGGCCCCCTTTTAATTAATCCAAAAATTAAAGTGAGTAAACAACTGCTGCAATATAAACCATTTCTTCTCCTGAGAGTCAAGAACTTTCTCACACCTATTTTCCCCAAAATTAACAACTACAAAAGCCAAGCAAACAAAATACCTGCACAATGAAAGCTATTCTTTTAAATACAAATTCTTGATTAGTTAAAGTTTTACATTTGCATGTATGTCTTATAAGCTTTCCAGCAGCAGCTCTCAACAGACTTTACAAAAGTTAGGCTGGTTTCACCATATTTGTCAGAGGTATGTGTGCATTTCAAGCGTTTCACGGATGATGAACTTCAGGGAGACAGATGGAACACCTGAACAAGTTCACACAGAGCTGGGAACATGATAACTGTTCTGGTTTAACTGTAGCTTTCCTAAAATCCATCTTCTTCCATTCTTGGAAAAATAATGTCCTTCTGACTCCTAACAGACTTCTCTGGTCAGTCAAATTGTTGTAATCCCAAGATTTCATGCCTAAACTCAATGATGCCAAGAAACAAGCCCCAATGTAACCACACAACAGGTCCTTTTTAAAGTGATGTGCCAGAAAAGAAGGCTGACATATGCTGCTGCCTTCTAGTGACTGGAGTATTCATTAACCACACACAAAGCGATACAAATTTAATGCTGCTTGTCTTAAAGGTACTGAATATTGATGGGAAGTCAAATAACAACCAGTAAGAAATCTGTCCTTTTCATCCATACTGAAGAAGAAACTTCAAAGATGTCTATGGGATGTTGGCATTTATTACATAGCCGCCCAAGATGAACCATGCACAGCTACCTTTTATCCTGTGGAAGAGCACTCAGCCATACCTAGGCAGATCTATACGGGACTGCTTTCCTAAAGAAACTAATGGGAATTCACACATACAGCCTGTGAACAAAAAGCTAAAAAATTCGAGACTTGTACTGAGAGGTTTTTTGTTAGTCAGATGTGCAAGGAAACTTGAGCTTGACATTAAGGACATAACTTGATCATGAAATATGTGAATTTTCACGTGGACAAGAGTTACTAATGTGCCAGACAGCTACTCATTTAGGTCACATATGATCTCTGTGTCATACAAACATAACACTGCAGGCTGACAAAGCCTCTGCAAAGCTCCTGATTTTATGAATATTCTTCCACATCCTCTTCCCCATAAGCAGCAACATTGGATACAGGCATTTGGATCACAGGCATTCAAATACTCCTCCAAGACTGAATGCATAAGTGAACACAAAATATTTTAGTAACGAGCAAAGGGAGTTACTGCACAGTTACCGTCAAGCTCTCACAATGGCCTTGTTGGAAAGACTGGTGTTTGCTAGAATAATTCAAGAAAGCACTAGTAGGCACTGTTGGCAAGTTATCTATTCATAAGAAAATAGAAGCCTGACATTATTTTTTAGGTCTGAAATTCAGATACAATCATAGCATGGAGGGCTGACTTACCCTAAACCAAAAAGCAACAGAATGTGTGGCCGAGCCTCAGCAAAAAGCTTACCACCTGCTCTTTGGGCCACAAAACCCCAGAGAATCCATTTATGAAATGACACTCACAGTTTTCTATTTCTGTCTCCTTCTGAACCATGAAATCCCTCCAGGAGAAATCCACAGTAAAACGTAGCTCTATCGCAGTTAAAAGTTATTGATATATAAAACATACAGTTTATAACCTCAGGCATGAATTACCTTAACACAAGATATTCTAGCACTTGCCGGATTACAAAGTCATTAAAGTGCTGAACTATGGCAGTTTATTATCCTTAATGGGACAGCCATATTCCTGGATTATGAATTTCTGAGCATTGTTTTATTGCTCTCCGCCAATAATGACAATATCCATGTATTCTAGTACAGCAATGATAACAAAGATTTGCTTACAGTCACAGTTCAGAAGTGTTATGCTATTTAAAAAAACTCATATGCATTTTATGCTTAGATTAAAAAAAAAAAAACAAACCAAAGCATTCCTAACTGGGTCTCTGCAGAAGCCTGTATCACACAGCCAGATTTTCTACAATGCTCAGCACTTGGACTTCTCATAGAGTAGAGATATTATCTAGGTAATTCATCTTAGCTGCTAAGATAGCAGCCAAGTTACTAAATATCCAGCCATTGGTGGAGAAGGATTAATTCCAACACTTACATGTATGTAAGCTGCACAGGCACTTGGGAAGAAAAAAAAAGGCTGAAGTTTGGTGGTTTTTTTTTTAAAAAAGGTATATGCATACCAATTAACTAGACTTACTGCCTCAAAATCTATAGTGAAATTCTCTGTCCTATTCAGTGCATTTTGCACTGCTTGGGTAACTTGAGAGTCTCATAAAATTAGGCCTAAAAGAGCCAATCCTGAGTTTCACCTGTGCTGAGACCTTGTTAATGGATGTGCTAAAGTTAGTTCCTGTACAAGCCACTCTCCCATCCTCAGCCCAAGGAAAAGCAAGCTATGTAGATTCATATTGGAGGTAACATGGTAGCAAGGGGAAGGGGGACACCAGGTCGCAGTGACTTGTCACATCCATAGGACCACTGTAGGACAGCTCTAATGTGGTCCTACACAATTCATCCCTCAATCAAGGATTCACAACAAGCTCTTCAAAGCTTCCTTGCTGACTTGCAAAGAACAGAGCTGAGCTCAGGTGTACAGGGACTATAAATCCCCTTGGACTTCTCATGCTTTGGAAATTAAAATAATGCTGCAATATTACACTGTCTTTCTAGCCACATTGTAATCCTTTAAATGACAGAATGGGATCCCTACCTGGAAAAAGAAAGTCCAGGCATTATGTTCATACTGTGGCGAGTTTCCTGACTTTGAAAACATCACACTTTTTTTGTAAAATATCAACTACAATTCAGAGTTTATAATTTCCAGGTAAGTGTTGTCACAGCACCTCTAAGTCAGAATATAGGTGCCTCCACAATTTTCTCAACAGAAAACAGCCAAAGAAATAAAATCCTAAATTTAGTCTCATCTTTACACCCCCAAATTCCCCAGCAAAATAAGCTGAACTGCCCTTCCTAACCACACTGTAAAACACAGGCATTACCTCTTCCATCCAGTGCTTGAGCCAATTTCAAATGTAGGAAGTGTATGGGGCTGAAGGTCCTGTGGGGTTTTCCCAATTGCTCATTTCTTGTGAAACTTCACAGTAGTCATTTCCCCTCTCCTATAACAGTTTTACCACCTGTTATATGAGGATGTTGACCCATTTTCAAAGCTCTGGATGAGAAGTGCTGTGCAAGTTTAAATTGTATTTCTGCATGTCACGCACACAGGCTTAAACTCAGCTGGAAGTGCCTCTAATCATCCAGTTTTCCCTATGACTTTTGTTCCCTATAAACTAGGGGAAGAAAAAATGAAGAAAAGTACATGCCTGAGGCTAATGGTTAGGCTTATCAGCTGGGTGCAATGCAACACAAAAACCTGCTTTTCTTTGAGAATATAAAGCAAGACAGAAGAGTGATTTATTTAAGTGTAAGTAGCACAGGTAGCCAGAGAAAACAGCTGCTAAGATTAGACTATCAGATTGTTCTAAGCTTCACGGGAAATAAATTCTGACTGCATCATCCCTTTGTCTTGTTATACCAATGTAATTATGCCTAGCAGTCTACACTCTAGAGAATGAATGTCTTGAAGTTTAAGAAATGGAAAAATGGCAAGGTTTTTATGATTTTGGACATTGTGGCTTTAAATTTTGATCCTTATTTTAATTAAGGATCCTTATTTATTTTGAATGTTTTTTAAGATTTTAACATTTTAAAAACTCTATCATACCCACACACCCTTTTGGGAATACCTTTTGTAATACACACAGCATGACAGTTCATATTATAGCTCAAAAAGAAATTCCCTGGCAATTTCTAGACCAAACAAAATGAAAAAAAGGTTGTTTCTTCAGACAGTTCTCTAACAAGTGAAATCATTTTCCTGGAGGCAAAAAAATAAAAAAAAAAAAAAGGCAATGTAACAGTCAGAAGGTCCATTACAGAAGGAACACTAAATTCTACTGAACTTCCATAAGAACCACAGCTTTGGAATAGCAAAAACATTCCTGCCTAGCCAAAAAACAAGTTACTCAAAAGTAATCTTTAATTGGAGAGACGTCCATTTGATTCCATCAGAGAATCTTTTTTTCTTGTTCTCTTATTTTGTAGCCCCCCCAAACTTTAAGAAATGTAAGAATAAAAGAAAAATATCATTGTATAACAAACATAAGCCTAGACTTCTTTAACTAAATGAGCACGGTCATCAATAGTCTTGAAGGAGTTAAAGATCTTCAATCAAATCAGTTTGAAAGAGCATCTACCCAACTGCCTCCAGGGAATCAAATGTTCAGAATTTCAAATGCCAGTGAACAATTTATATCTGTGAATTCTGGAGCTCAGTGTGATGGCAGAATTTGTTTTTATTTTCTTCTCTTTTTATTAACCCTTTTGCATGGATTATTCTTCTTCGTCCAGTTGCACTATACTTCATTAAGCTGCATGTTCTCATGTAAACTACCAAACAGGCAGCAACGTGTAAATGTTAGCTTATGCGAAGGCAAAACCTCACAAAGGAGGGGATTCTTTTGTAAGGACTGGGACCACGAGTAAGTGTCAGACAAACAGCAATGACACCATTTCAGAGAACACTGGTTTTAAGGAATAACTATTACTTGCCAAACCGGGGTGGGGGGGAGGCGGTGGGCATCATCCTCACCTCTCTACCTGCCCTCTGCTAACATTACAGTGCTTGGGTTGCAGTGTGGTCTGCCAGATCAGAAAACTGACTTTGCTGATAAAAGTCACACTTTCCTGACCAGCTTAGGAAAATAAAATATAAAAAATAAAATATATATAAAAAAACCCCAACAAACCCAAACCCCAACTCTCTGTGCTACCGTATGCAGCCTCTGTGCATGTGCATATGCATTCTCTGTGCTACTATACATCAACTTTGGCTTTAGGCCTAAGGAAAGCAGAGCACTGCAGAAACCTCAAAGCTATACTTACAGATAAAAGAAATGTCTATTTTAACTGGAAGAACTAAAATTAGCCTTAACAAGGAGTGACAGCATGACTGTTTGCCATAACTATTAATATTTTTAGATAAAATGCTTGGTGTAAACATAATCCTTTCTCTGACAATTTTTCTATGTTTTTACAATACATTGTCTTCCTTAATCTCCAGTTTTACCTATGAACATTGCTTTTTACCAAATACTTGTTATGACAGTTAGAGCTGGGAGGGGGAAATGTTAGGAGGCTTTGCTTTGTATACTTAAGTTTGGGGGGAAAAAAAAAGTTTGGTTATTTTAAAATTATTATATAAAGATGAATCAAGTCAACCAAAAGCAAGACACAATAAAATAAAAAAGTCTAACTCAAATCATAACATTATTTTAAACTAACATTTATTAGTAGGAGAAATCTAATAATGTTAAATAGGTTTCAAAGTGGAGCAAAATACTCCAAATAAAGTGTTTTCTTTTAGATTTTTAATTTTTTTTTTAAACCGGATTAAATAAAAACCCTTAAAATCAAATTTCTGAGGATTTTTCCATTACACTTAAAGGTATTTTTACAAAGACATGACATTCCAACAAAGCCCAGGTGCAAAGGAACAAGCAGGCTGGAAACACAACCTTCCCTGTGCATTGCCCTTAGTTAATTAAGCTAATAAAAAGTATTCTACCAGAAGAAATTAAGCTTTTCCCTGTCCCAGAAAGCCCTCTATTTTTAGATGGGCAAACTGAGGGAATGAATAATGTTTATAATAATTTTAAACACACCTCCCAGCTAAAACATTTATTCCATGAATTGACCAACCAATGGGACTACGTAAGTGTCTGACCTAGAAACATGTACAAAAAAAATTCAAGAGAAAAAGAATTATTTTTTTTTCTTATGCAGAAGGTACACCTCGAAAGCATGGCCTCAGGGAGAAACTTCCACCTAGTGAGCAGACACTTCAGCAGCTGCTGCTCATATGGGAACACTACACAAGATCTGTGTTAGGCAGGATGGCCAGCAGCCATCACAGATACAGATGGTAACAATTCCTGAGAAATTTTTAACTGAAGGCAAGAGTTAATATTCTTAGAGTATACGTGGTATTTGCCCAGATCTCTCTGGCCACTTGACTACAGCTAATTTTTCTGGACTGATTTACAGCTGCTTCCTCCAAACATACCTCATCATACTATAAAACTTCCAGTTACTTCTCTATTGGAGTATTTTGCTCTTTTCCAAAGTTTAAAAAATTCTGGTCAAATGTTAACATTAAGCTGTTCATAACAGACCACTTGCCACTGTTTTCTAAGGAACAGTGGCCATTAAACCTAGGAGAGGAAACTTGAGATGACTATCAGACCTACCAGTTCTGGTACGAACATTTACCAATTTTGCAGCATTCATTACTGAGGGCCCACATTTATGTCTCTTGTTGAGTGACATTTTTGGGCTACAGCATTAAAAAAAACACTGGACCACTAAACCCCATTTTTCTTCTTTTCTATAACTTGCTAATTAAGAAGTAACTGCTCATGAATTATAAACACATACAAAATACATTCACAGTCTTATTTCTGCATTCATTACCCATCCTGTGATGAATGTGCTACAAAGTGGAATGATGTTTCAGACTTACTGTGGGTTGCTAAACTGAGGTAGCACATGCTTGGATAAAACACCCACAGTGACTGAAGGGTACTATGGCACTTCAGTTTTCAACTAAAATGGGCTTTTGTTAACCTTACCAGAACAGATTTTTGACCGACCACATTCTTCTTTGGGGAGCTCACATTAACATTTACATTAATGGATCGGAACAGGGCTTTTGAACTGAACCTCCTCCTTATCCCTCTCTGAGCTTTTGGGTTGCATCATGGAGTGCTGTGCCAAATGGGACTCCTTTTGGATGAAGCTAAAACGGAAGATGAAATCCAGAAGCTCACCTAATGTACTTATTTTGGGGATGGCACACTCAGCCTAAGGCTCTCAGAAGAGAGCTAATCTGAAATAAAGCAAGTGGGACACATACTCCATGGACACTGGGTCCTCAACACCTACTTTCATGCTCTACAGTATCTTGGACAAAATTTTGTAGTACAAAAATTGTGGTTTTAGTTGGGCAGCTCAGATGCAGTCTGTGCTTAGTTTCTGTCTAAATGGAAATTTATGGCAGGTGGCTGCACCTCTAGGATATCTGGGCCAGCACTTGTACTGTGTGATGAAAAATCTAGCAGCATCCACCAGAGCTCCTTCCCCAAGCTGAAGGAGGATGAATATCATTATGGCTGGATATGCTGATGGTAGCAAAGACAGTTTAATAAATATATTGTCACTATCTATAAGCTAGTACATTAATGTTAAAGCATTCTACTTTGAGTCAACACACACAATCAGCTAGATAACGGGAAAAAAAGAAAATGTATTTTATATCCTTCACCTTAATTACAAAGTACATTGGAAAGAAAACACAAATTTGGTACGGTAAAATACTTCAGAAATCCCTTTAAAATACTCCTTTGCAATAGAAGTGAAAATACTGACACAAAAGGAAAATTCTCTTTAAGATGAAAACAGCCCTATTTTGCAAACCTTTATCCTCCCATAGGTATATAGTACAAGGTGATGCCTTTCACCAGTTTTTACAAAGTGCATTCAATTCAGTCAAAGAGTACCATCTGATTCCTCTCCTACACTTTAGCTTCTACTCTGACGGAAACTTCAGAAATTCTTAAAAAATGTGGAGTGGATGGTTATCATCATTACAAAATATTTTGAATCCACTAGAACAAGTGGAAGAGCTAAAGTTTCTTTTAAAACCAGACATGTCAATAATTCAGACATTCTAAACAAAATAGCCTAGTTTTCCTCCTTTAACATCGGTATGTTTTCTTGCTGCTCAGTGCTGTGAAACTGCGAGTAATAATCATCAATGTAAAATTACCAGAGGAATGTAACAACTACCATAATGTAACAGATCTGAAATAGAATTTGGAGCTTTGGATATTAAAAGGTGAAGTAATACAGGCACACCTACACTGCAGTTCAAACCAGCACCTTCCACCCACTCTTCTTTACCCTAAGTGAAGGAAATCATATCCAGACTAGGCAATGGATAATTTAACTTAAGTAAAAAAAAAAGAACTAAAAAC
Organism: Aquila spilogaster; assembly: GCA_024606505.1. Taxonomy (NCBI): domain Eukaryota; kingdom Metazoa; phylum Chordata; class Aves; order Accipitriformes; family Accipitridae; genus Aquila; species Aquila spilogaster. The sequence continues at coordinate 20,509 of JANHGO010000152.1, forward strand.
AAATGGGTAGTTTAACATTAATGACAAACATTGTTTTTTTTAAAAAATAAATACCAGTGTATAGATACGCATTGTTCAGCAACCTATTTGTATTCTGTTAGGACATCTACATTTCTTACTGCAGGTCCAATTTCAATGGGACTACAGATAACGAAATATGGATGAAATAAGGTTATAATTATATGCTAAACATCTACAACGTCGTGTGAATAATTAAGGCACTGTAATTATTATCTCCCAAACCACACCCTTCCCATACAGGGTTCTTTCCACCTATGTAGTACCCAGCATGTAATTTGGGAATCTCCTCTCTGCTGAGTCCTTCTTGCTGAGCAGAAGACTGTGAGATGGTGCAGGAAAAGGGATTCAGCGTGACTTGGCCACTTCTACAACCAGAAGGTGGTTACATTTTCTAGTACCTAAACCAAGGGATTCAGGAAGACCAGAAGGATTCTGGATTCTCTGCATTCACCGAATCTATTCTCTCTTTCCACCCCAAGGTTAAATTACTTAATACTTTTCAATCAGCAATGGGAGAACAACAGCTTCTCAAGGAAAGCCAAATAGGGACTGCAAGTTAAATTCTCCAAATTTTTCCTTTCTCCTCTGCAAAATCAAATCATGACATTCATGGCCTTAAAAAGGCAGGAAAGGAGGTATTTGAAAACAGCTACTAACAAGAAGCGTCGTGCTTGGTTGAAACACGTGGTGGACCAAAAATGTTCCCCACCAAAAAGTTCCTTAGGGTAGAAAAGATGACTTCTTTTGTCTGTACTACAGAGCCTCTCAAACACTAATAAAGCACTTGCTTCATGACAACAAATATTATCAGATGACTTTGGACACTATATAATAATATTTTTAAATCTCATCTCACAGTAGTTCATAAACTCACTCTGCTCTTCCAAAATCCACTTCTTTATACCATCAACTTTGCAATAGGTTAAAAATCCCATACAGATGAAAACCCTCACATTTTTATCTACATAACCATCACCTGAGATAACCTGCTTCCTATAGGAAATACCTGTATTTGAAAGTAAATCCTCAGATAATATGTCATCTCAGAAAAGCTGCACACATGGTGGTATCACAACCAGGAGTAAGGGAGCTTTTGAGGGATCAGAATCAGGGGTGGGAAAGGGGAAGGAGACTGCAAGGCAACAGGGTGCTTAAGAGTAACTTACACCTTACATGAGTCACACATACATGAAACTGCACTGCTGAATCTCTGGGGGAAAAAATGAATCAAAAACCAAGCAAAATCTGATAACCTGTGTGAAATGCATCGGAAAATATAGTCATCAATTGTGATCCATGGCCTCTAAAACAAATGTCATTGGGAACACAAGTGGATGCAGTGCTCTAAGCCACTTCACACAGATCTTTACCAGAGAGATCCCTCTCAAATGAGCATTTATTCCAAAGGCAAGATAACTTCTGAGCAGATCAGCATTTGTCCAACATCACCTTGAACAGTTTGCCAGGCTGGAGCTACACTACAAGAGACTATAAAGGACTCTAATGAGGACTTGACTCACAAAGCAGCATTGATGTACAAATCTACTTTACAATTAGTTATTGTAGTTATTTCACAATGCCCAGCCTGTGAGATGCAATCTCAGGTGGTCTACACCTGTTCTCCAGGGCTTCGGGCTGTCAAGGTCAGATATCTTGAGCTGGTTGTAACTTGAACCCTGGCAGAGTTCAGATAAATGCAGTTAAAGACAGAAGAGAAAGCTTTAGTGTCTCCTGAGTATCCTATTCCAACAAAGAGCAAAGGGAAACAGAAAGAAATTTTGTGTTAGTAACACAGGCTTGGCTCTGTCTTTTTCCCTTCCCTCTCCTGTCCCCAAACCCACAGACACTGTTAGACGTCTAACTTTAGTTTCAAATAGTAGGTATCTTTTTCATAGCTTCTCCAAGTAAAATGAAATAATAAAGGGGGGCTTCTTAAAATTTTAAAGGGCAGAAGAGAACCTGTTGAATCTCTTGCTGTTACTGTTAATTATCGACACTAAACAGATTTAATTAGAAGCAACCAAACAGAAAAACATACATAATCTATGCCTTTGGCACAGTGTGAACCATACAAAGGCAACGAAGCAACCCCCTGCAGGACGATTTCATTAACTTTATTGTAAGAGGACTAGTCAGACCAGGATTCAGCAAGGATATTTCTAGTAACTGATATATGATTGCTGTCATGAAGGATAAGCTTTAAAACCACATTATGTTTTGAGACAGTAGAATACTTCGTTATTATACATGAAAATCTTGTTATGTGCACACAAGAGGTTTCCTATTGTGATTAAATGGGCAACACTAATTTTGCCGTTTCCCAACTCTCACCTGCTTGAGTTCATAGGTTTTATTTTGTGAAAGCAAGAAGAAAGAAGGGGAGAGGAGGGAAGCTAACAAAAATGAGCTCTGTCAAAGCATTACTATCAAGACACCTATAAAGCTGTAACCTCTAATCCAGAATCTATGCCCAATACGAGGCTGCTATCTTCCACATGGACTGATTTATCCTTGGCAGGTATTTGCAGAAGGGAAGAGGACTCCCTGATACTTCTGACCAGGAACACTTCAAAAGTGTATGGCCTGTCTCTGTTCTACCCCCATGCTCTTCAAACCATTCTTCACCCTATTTCTTCTCCTAATAGAAAAAAAGAAGATTTTCATTAAGCTTGGGCAACATTTTATTGGTAAAACTTTACTGGTAAAACTTTAGTCCCCACTGATTGGAAGACTGGCTTAAAATATAAATGGGTGTCCATGGCTTTGGTTTCAGGCATGACTTTTCTTAGCTTTAATAAAATCTTCCACCATTTAGTCACAGTAGACCTTTATAAATACCCCTATAAGTACAATTAGCCACTAAATTTTATACCCCCCTTTTACTGTAAGGCTGAATTGTCGATATAGGTCTGAACAGCAGAGGCACTGAACCACCAGAGCTGAAATGGAAATCAGTGAAAGCTGTGCTCTCAGTGCTTGAAGTGCTATATAGCATTAAGTACTCTGAAAGTCAGGTTCTAGCTATTCAGAATGGGGCACCTAAAATTAGATTATCTGTACAACAAAATGAAAACATATTATGAAAATATACATTTGTAAAACCTTTTGAAATTACAGAAATTAATATAATGGTACAGCCCATGACAGAGTCAAACCTTCTTAGAAAATTGATTTGAATGTTGCAACTATAACATAGGACGACTCTGTGAAAATCCTGTGGAAAACCTGTAAGATGATGCAAAAAATGGAAAGGAACCGAACTGCTCTTGCATGGCCACCATCAATTACAGGCATTCTTAAGTTTGTGAACTCCTGAATTTACAACTTTAATTTTTTCCTTTTTTAAACATGCATGTGTGTAGAAACAGTATCATACACAGGTCTTCCTTCAAAATGCTCTTTTAAAATATATCTGTGCATAGCCCACCTTACTAACGTTTTGACGTGTGCACATACGGTACGCACATGTGTGAGTGCACATGCGCACAGACACACAGAAACACCATTACCTACAGCAGTAAATGATTTTCCCATCTATCCCCTGCTATGGCTTTGAAGCTAAGCTGCTTATTTTAAAAGAGTTGAACCTACTCTATTTACTCTGGAAGCTTATTAGAAGGAGCAATTTTACACCGTAACTGTTAGAGGGGTAACTGCTTTAAAAAAGCCAACCAAAACAAAAAATAGGTTTGGCCTTTTTCTGAAGACCATAAAATGTTCAATCCTCTGTCTACTGCCCGAGTATTTCACAAAGTAGAGACCAAACCTGTACTTCAGTAGTTTATTCCTGTGGGAGAAGCTACTATAGAGAAGGCAGGCAGCCTTTGAGATTACGCTGTCTGAGCCCATTTAGGGCTTTGAACATAAGCAGCCCGATTTAGAGCCACTCCTGGGATGCGACTGGTGGCTGAGAGCAATGCAGGGCGCAGGCACGGCACTAAGTGCTCTCACCAGTTAGCTCCACAGAGTCAAACTGGCATTTGTTCCCTTCATATGGCCTCTTAGTCATGCAATAGCAAGCTGCAGATACCATAATTCAGTCCTTCACAAGAAGACTATTAACTACAACCAAAGCAGCAGTCAAGAGGAAGGGGTTCAGAGCCCCATCAGCAAAAGGTATCAGATGTTAACCATCACCATTTGTTAGCAGCTTGCTTTAAATTAAAACTAATAATTTAAAGAAATTATGCAAGCTTTTCTTAACTTCCAACTGCTAGTACCACCTACAAATTGCAAGCATTAGGTCAGTTCCACAAAGCTTGTGAAAATCAGCTTATGGTTTTTTAACACTTAATTTTAGCAAGTCTTGTTTACAAGTGTTTTACAGGGTGATTACGCAAATTGTAAATTCAAGCATGGTGTGAATATACAGAAGTTCCATTTATGAAATATGACTTGCAAAGGTATTCCATTAAATTAATTGGGAAAACAATAATAATCTAGAACATAGTAATTACGTTTTTAAAATGAAACCCTTAGCCAATTCACAGCTATCCAGAATTAGGAAGTTCATAGCTAATATATCTAATATACTGCTGTTCTTGATGTTTCTTTTTTTGTTTGTTTGTTTTTAAAGGAACAGCAATAAGGCCTGTTAAAAGATGAACCTTTATAATCCTGTCGCTCTTTCAAATTAGTGATGCCATACGGGGAACAAAAGAGCAATTATTTCTAGACATTTAACAGATTTAAAGTTTTTTAAATCAGCTCATAAGAAGATCATGGATGAACATGTGAGCTTTCATACCTCTTCAAAGATGTATGAGGAAAAAGATAAGCATTTCAGTCAATACAAGTATTACCAGCAAACTGAAATGAGAATTCTTTGTTGTGACAGAATGGCTTAATTTTTTGCACATGCTTTTACTGTGTACCTATCCACGTCAAAATATTCTGCAGGATTCCATTTCAACATAATTTCAAACACTTTTGCCAGCAATTACTAGGAATAAAAAAGTCAAGGGTGATTACATATGTCCTGTCTATTTACAATATAATTTTGCAGAATTTTGTGAGATTAGAGTGCATTGCAGGAGGAGAAAATAATTTTGGAAATATATGCAAATATTCTGCCTAACAAAGAATATCATCTGAACATTAATGTTACAAGTATACAGAACAGATAGCACCAAAGAGGATTTCCTGGTGGCTTTTAATTAGAGAGTTTGTTAGTAAACACACTGACTAGCAGCGTAACTAGCAATTTTGCTCTGTGCCTTCAAGGGCGGAAAGGTCAAGAGCACAAAGCTCCTTTTTTACGAGCAGGAAGAAAGAAGGTTAAAGAAGGCATCACAAAAGGATTTTTTTTTTCCCCCCTCCTTGCTTTCAAAAAAATCAGGGATTGGAGAAAAGCTTGGTTAACTTTTAATCAACACCAAGAATTTTTTTGTTCACATAAAGAAGCAATTTTATTACAGCAAGTACCTCCACTGTTTTGCCTCTGTACTAAAAAATAGTAAATCCCAGGAGTATCTTAAACATTACCAGTTTAAAGAATTCAAACCAAAGGATGAACAGAGTATCAGACTAACTGCCGGTAAAATGAATGATAAAGATCTTTTGTTTTTAAAAGCACACAGACCTTCCTGCAGAATGTTTCTTTCACTGATAGACTGCTTTCCCAACATGACATACTGTTTCTGTGAGCACTAATTGAAAACTATTGATGCATCTCAAACATCTCCACTTGTTCTTAGAGCTCATTTACACAAAGCCTTGACGAAGCAATCCAAGAAAGTCTCCAGAAAAACAATACATGAGTGCTTACAACAGATTCAAGAGTCAAGCAAACAGATAATCAGATAATATGAGAGAGCCTATTATACGGCATGGTTCAAAAGCTTAAAACACCTCCTCATTAATTTCATTTTTAATCATTAAAATACCCTGTATCCTTATCATAATACGGTTCTTACATCTTTGTAACACCATGTTTCAAAGCAGTGAGTTCCCCAGACCAGGCTTTTGCTGTGAATACACTGAGTTTCCTTTCTGCTCAACTTCACAAAGTTCTGGAGGTGTTCCTTCCTGCTGCTCCTCTCCCCTCCACCGCTCTAATTAGCCCTTTAGTGTTATTTTACAGTGTCTTAAAATATAATTTAATTTTTTAAAATTTTTATTTAAAAAAAATCATAAAACCCAAGAATTAAAAAGACAAGGAAAATAATCCCTGGATGAGACTGTCTTTATTTCCTTTATTAGAGATGGTTGTGTGCAAGAACATTTGCCATTAGAGGAGAGGCAGATGGACCTAGGCTTCTTCAAGGCTGGAGAAGAGAAGATTTTGAGGGAGCTAAGCACAGCCTGCCAATACCTGCAAGGTGGTCATTGAGAAGACAGAGCTAGGCTCCTCACTGAATTGCACAGTGTGAGAACAAGAGACAATGATCATAAAGTGAGACACTGGAGGCTCAAACTGGATATAAGGTTAAAAAAAAAAAAAAGTCACTTGGAGGACCACTAAGCCCTGGAACAGGCTGTCCAGAGATCTTGTGGAACTGCTGCCCTTGGAGGTTTTCAAAACCCAACTAGACAAAAAGCCTCAAGCAACTTAGTCTGAATTGAGAGTTGACCAGAGGCCCTTCCAACCTAATGGTTCTGTTTGGAAATTTTTAGGCAAACATTTATCTTTAAATTTTAATGTTGCAGTTGCAATGGAAAAAGCAGTTGGCCTAAAGTAATCATATTGATGGCCATAAGCTAACTTGTAAGCAGCAGCAAATACAGAAATGAGGAATTTTCTTTTTAGAGAAATACGGTGATTAACCATCATATATATATATAAGATTAAAAAAAAAAGGCTGTCCCTTAAAACACAAGTCTTAGAGGCTGTCGGTATTTATTAGGTTTTATCTTCTCTTAAGATGGCATCTTTCCATGGGCATAAGTTCATGCACATGCATACAGATTCTCTCTTTATGGAATAAGTGCTATTGTTATGTGTTATTTAAATGAAAATATAAAAGTCAATACATATTTACGTACAGATATTTTGTAGTAAAACTGTTTACAGGATTGGTGTTTTGTCTGGCTAACAGAGAATAAAGAATATTCCCAGAAAACTGATTAGAACTTTGCACATGACAATGCATAATTTATAAATTGATAATTTATACAGTCTTAAAAGTACAGTTTACCACAAATAGAGTGCAAATCATTGTCTATAAAAAGTTCCCCCCCTCTTTTTTTTGAACAACAAGTATAAGCAGTTACCTTACTTGAATCCCTGTATTTTTTCTATTATTTTATGTGCCGAGATGATAGCAATGTACGGAAGAACTTCCAAACAAACTTCCAAACGTTGTGCTAAATTATAACATGGGAAAGCAACCAAACATACCAGAGAACTAAAAGTCACTAAAAATCTGTAAGAGCCAGAACCCACTCCTGATGTTGTAACTCCTTTTGCACCATCTGATTTAGCTGCCTGCTGTGCAGTACCAAACATAATGCATCCATCTTGTTTCCAAGGTGGTATCTTAATAGGGAGAAGACCAACTTGAAAACAGTCAGCTTCAACTGAAGATGGGATGGCACCATATCATATTTGAAGAACAGCAAGTAGGAATAGATTGGACATAATGGGGAACACATCTAGGAAAATTCTGGTATATTCAGGAGAACTCCTGAGTTATGTAGATACTTTATCAAAAAGATCAATATTGACTAGTTTGATAAGCTTTTCCTCATCTGAACAATTAAATACTTTAATTGACTCTCAGAAATGCTGCTGTTTGACAGAGCCGACTCTCTGAAATATTATGTAGAGTCATACTATAAAATCCAGGTCACTCTCTCTTCTTAATAATTACTGAATGCATGAGATGTTTCCAGCAGAACAGCCTGTCTGTACCAGCATCACAAAAATATTATTTGTTAAAAGCAGAAATTATGCCAATGTATTCTGACCTTGCCAGATGAAGGTTGTGGTCGTACCCAGAAGCAGTTCACAAAAAACATACCTTGATTCCCCCCGCCCCCAAGAAGAGAAGGCTTCATTACAAAGATATAACCCTTCAGATTACTCTTTGTTCAAGGACACCTGATATTCTGCTGTTCTTGATGCCAATTTTTGTAGCATAAAAAGGTTCCATCTTCTCCCATTTTTTTTTCTAAAATATTATGTAAATATTATGTTTACTGCTGGTAATATGGTATAGCATATTTTAGTTGTATCAGATGAATGTTGTAATACAATTTCTGTTCTAGGCATTCCTTGGGAGTCCAATAAAACTTCTCTTGAAAACTTTCTAATGAAAACATAAAGACAAACCCTTAAATACACAGATCTTGGTTTAAGACAACTGATGAGGTCTGTAGCACAGCAGTTACGAAAAACTATCTAGTCATATTTGTACTAAAACCTGTTCTGTCTTGAGACATGTTTCCAATTGCACTTGAAATATTAGTTACCTGTTCCTATGATTTCATCAAAAGACTCATGCAATTTAGCCTGTTCCTTACAGTCCCAATTCCTGAGTTGTGCAACAGAGTGTAAGGATTTTTGCTTGTTCATTTTAAAGGGGTATTTTTAGCCATTAAAGTTCAAGTAAATTAAAAAAAAAAAAAAATCAAACCCCAGGAATTCTAAAAGGCTTGGGGCTTTAAGAAGGAAATGAAAGAATTCAAACTCATGAATTTGAGCAAAAAAAGGGTTTTCTAAAGCCTGACCCAATTTCAAATGCTTGGATTTTATACTACTGCTTTGTTTCATTTCAGATTTATCATTCCCATAATAATCGTTATATAACTTCTACTTTTTAAGAGCTGCAGATTTTCTAGGGATGCTTAGGATATACAGCCTCTCTATATATTTTATACCAATATTATAAGTGCTAGGGAGGAAAATGAAAAAGAATAAAACCAAACTCACACTATCCCACTATCAACATTCTTGCTCGTACAAACATTAAGCTATTTTTAAACACCAGTCAAATCCTACTCAAAAAGGGCAATATTACTAGCAATTATCATTATAATACTTTCCCAGTATCTAACTAATCACGGCCAAAACACACTACATTTACAAAAAACAAGTTTACTGCACCCTGTCTTCTAATCACATGCAGTAAATTCAGACTTCCAAGCAATTTACTTAATATAGCATACAAAATAAAATCAGAATACAGTGAGAAAAAAAAGAAATGCACCATTCCTCAAAAATCATTAAGCATTCAAGGAACAGTTTTTACATTAAACCTCTCCTGAACTTAATCTTAGCTAATTTTTCACTCTGTCATTTCCTCAGACATAGACCAGGCAGCCCTTTATTGTATCCAAAGGATTTAAAGAATCATGAAAGAATCATGAAATATCATCAAGAGGATAGAATATTTACAGCACAGGTAGTAGATCTATTGCGTTATGTTAACCCAAAGGCATGAAAGCCACCACATAGAAAGCAAAAGATAAGGATTCACATACCTTCATAGATTTTTTTTTTTTTTTTTTTTTTTTTTTTTACTGTGAGCATTAATCTTCTTTCTTGGTAGGGAGAGCAAGAACAAAGAGGAGCAGCACAGGAATAAACAAGCAAATCAACTACTTTTCTAAGAAGAAATCATCTAGTGAGTGAAAGGTGATGGCATAACTTAAGACTTTTTTTCTGCTTCCACATAGAAGGGAGAATTATACAAGATTTCTAAAAGTCCCTTCTATCTACAATTTTATGATTCTGTGCTTAATACAGCTTCAGGCACCTATAATCACCAAAGACTCCCACACTGAGTATGCAAGATGTCATGAGACCTAAGAAATAGAATATTTCTATTGTTCTGATGAGACAACAATATCCTAAAAATATTTTCACCATTCTTCCTGAAAGGCAGACGCAATGTATTTATAGCATGGCATTATTCTCTTAGAAGTTTATCTGTCTTGCAGAATTTCATGTAAGACCTGCAGTCTTGTGAGATTTCCCACTTTCACATTCTGCTGCTAACATCAGAAAAAGAAGCTTCAACCAGTCATCCATGGTATGACAATTTTTGACTTATTGTAAGATGTGGCATTAGTTTTGGGCACGTCTGTTAGGCTGGCACATATAAGTACTCTTATTGCAAAGTGACTTCTGCCTAATCTTCCTTTGGAAAGTACATTTACATAATTGTATGAAGTTTGTATAAAGATATTGCTTCCCAACTAATGTTCATAGGGTAGCCCACCAACATTATGTAACAGTAAAATAATACTACTAAATAATGAAATTGCAAGTCAACTCATTACGGTTTTTTCTTGCTCATATTGGAGAACTGTTGCAACAGGCAAAGTCATAGAAAGTCATATCAAAGCAGATGAAAAAAAAAAAGAAAAAAGCATTTTGCTAGAAAAATAAAAATCAGTTGTTCCCTGCCTCCCTGATACTTTTGAGTACCTTGAATATCCTCTCCTATAACTGTAATAAGTTTGACTCATTGATCATACCCTACATCAGAGAAGAGTAGTATATAGGACTCTACATCCAGTTTTGCTACCAAAGAGCACTTTTCAGCAGCAAGTAGAACATCTATTCTGGATTGACTTTGAGTGCACGAAGCATATGCCCATACTGGGCACACCACCAAAATTTCCAGCAAGCTACAGCTCATGCCAGAAAACTATCTGTCGCACTAGCCAAGAGCTGCAAGCAAACTAGTTTACAGTACTGTCACCCACGAGGAGCTGTGGGCCACCTAGGTTACCTGCATTCAGAAATAGCTCAGGCAGGCTGAAATGAAGAGCCAGGTTTTCCCTGTGGTTACAAGTATTAAATTTTGTATTTTCTGTTTGGAAACTGTGGCTGTCAATCTTTCAGCAAGACAGACTCAGAGCCCAAACTCCTGCACAAACACTGAAACTCTTACACTGCAAGGCAATCACCAAGCTAAGAGTTAATTATGTTTCTGGTTGAGATAACAGGCATTTATCCAACCAAGGTGGTCCTTCTATATTAGATATTACTATATAGATGGCAACATCACAGATACATAGATTTTCATTTTAAAAAAAATTTTTATATATATATATATATATATATATATATATATATATGAAACTTTTCTAAGTATTCCCTTTCTGGAAAATCCAAAGCATTGTAAACTCTGCTCCACTAAGCCTTGAAGGCAGCCCAAATACATCAGTCAGCTCAAGATGGAAGGATCTCAACTACAACTCATTGGTTGGGGAATTTCTGCCCACTCCGCATCAATTAGGAAACGACTCAGTCATGCTGAACAGAGTGGTCCTCTTGCAACACAGCTACCAAAAAAATACCTGTACACCAATTCATACTCCAGCCACTCTCCCTGGTTTGCAGCCTCAGCCAGCGTGCAGTCAATCTGTAGATACTTTAGTCCAAAAAAATTTTTTTTCATGTAATATATGGATATTTTATGTTCTTGCTTTTAATAAAATTTCTATATTTGTAAAATAGCAGCGTCTAATTAGAGGAGCCAGAATGGCAGAAAGATGTGAAAAAGGTGGCATCAGATGATGATGGGATGCTCACCTTGTAGGATTTGTTAGATATAACCAGTTGACTAAATATCAGATTCTTCATTTAGCAGTTATGATTCTTTTATTCATAGAGTGGCCACATGGCTCAGATAACAACTGTCATCATCTCTGCTGAGCTTTTCTGAAATATTGTCTTAGTAATTTAGAAAAGGAAGATTTCTGAAGTTTTCTGTTCCTTTGCCAGTTTGCAATAGCATAAGCAAAAGTATCTAATAAATACTTCTAACTTAAGAGCTCCACAGATATGTGAAATATGTCATCATTCCTCTTTGGAAAGCAATAAAAATGGGCTATTCTCTGTGTTCTGTAGAGGCAAAAATTAACTTTGGTATGAAAGTAGGGCTAGTTTTGACTAATACATGAACACTATGGAAGTTACAAAACTAATGTTCCTTGAAAACAGCTCCCAGTTTAGATGTTGCAAGAGAAGAAAGGACATAGTATTGACTTTGTTATGTATCCTTAGAAAGGACAGGCTTTTACTGTTCCTGTTTATAGTAAGTGAAGTTCCCTCTCTGCATGTACTATCCTCTCTTCAGAGAAAGAGCACACACAAAATGTATTCCTTTGCTTTAAAACTGTTTTTGCAGTACTGTGTGATGATGTTAATACTGCTAATGAAAGTAAGTGGGGGGCACTTAGAGTATTAGATGAGATTTAGTATTTATTGTATTTTTTTTTTGTTGGCCTGAGAATTTAAGCCTGCTCTTTTCTGACTCACAGAGTAAGTAGACATCATAATTTCTCTTCTCAGAAGTTCAGTGAGAATATTTATTTCCAAATATAATTTGCTATGAAACAATTTAGATGTTTGTTTTTCCACACAGGAATTTCTCTCAATCACAAACAAGTCCCTGACCTTCAAGCGAACAGGCACAATGGTCCCAGTAATAATCTAAAATCATATTGTGACTTTTTCACAATGGCCACATAAAACAGATATCAAGGGTGGGAAGATGGAAAAACGGATAGGCCAGAGTCACCCCACTGGCAGGTTGGTGGCTCTTCCACAGATGTTGCCCCTGTGATCATGGCATCTCCACTGGCTGGGGAGAGGATGTGGATGTAAAATACTGCAAGAAACCTGAAATGAATTTGTCAGACACTGGGGCATGCTGACTCCTGTCAGCATTTAGGGCATGGTAATGCACTGGGACAAACACAGGACAACTCCTCAGTATTTACTTCGATATCCCACTATGATACTCTCAAGACGGATGAGGCATTAAAGCTATGACTTCTCCAGATAATTCATAACTTTAAAATCCTTTGTATTCTGTGTTCTGCAAACCTGTACTCACACGCACGTGTTGGCTGCCACTGCTGCAGGGAGAGAAAAGAAGTGCGTGTATCCCCACCTACAGGGTTCAGCATCCGCGTGTGCGTGTGTATATTTTCTGTACTGTTTTTTTATGCTGCAATGGAAAAAGGAAACATGCTTCCATGTTTTTGAACGAGCAAAGAAAACCACGTGAGGAAGCAGCGGGGCAGCCACCTCCGCAAGGGAAGGCGAGTCAGGAGCTGAGGGCGACCACAACAGAGGCAGGGGCAGTGCCCTCAATGACCAGGGACGCAGTCCCGGGTACCCAAACAGGAAAAGCAGAGCAGGTTTGGCGACAGAAACCAGGGTCAGCCACAGTCCACGATCACCAAAGAAGTCCCACAGTGACGAGGCAGGTCTGAGGCTTGGCCAGGAAGGCAAGCCAGCGGGTCAGGTCCAGCGAGGGACGTGGCTGGGCATGGACGAGCTGCAGTGTAGCTCGAGAAACATAAATGCAAAGGCTCAGCTTAAATGTTGCTCCTGAGAAAAAAAAGGAGGAATGCCTGCAATGAGGCTTCTCGGGGCTCTTCACAGCTCTGACAGGGCTGTTTTTGCAGCCGCCTGATCCAAGGCTACAGCTGTACCACAGGAGAGCTGGCCTTGGGCATGGGCAGCCCACCCCTACCCGGGGTGTGCGCGCAGGGCCCTGGCACGGGGTGCTGTGCCTCGGCACCAGGAAATACCAAAACGCTAGGGAGAAAAGTGTGTATTCTTCTATGAAACGGTATGTGGCAACTATCAGAAAATGAAGTGTTACTGAAAAATCAGATGTCTGAAGTCAAGATCAAGAACAATCCAGTGTTCAGACGTAACATAAAATACTGAAATATATATGGAATTTGAAAGTTAGCTTGCGAGAGCGCCACATTGAACTCTATTTATCTTGAGTTTTCCTGACCTATGACACATAATACTAGTCATGTTCTTCAGGAAGAGAAACACTTCATCCTCCTGAATGAAGGAGATCTGGCAATTTGATCACTACACTTGTTTCATAACTGATCATGAGACCTACTAACAAACCCGTGTTGTTCATTTTTTAATTAAATGAAGTCTATTATATTTGGGAATCTCCTGGAAAATACTTGTAATAAAGTCATTGATGGTTTTGTGTGAGAGAACAATAGCCTTTTAAAGCCAATATTGTTTATGAAACTAATACCAATTAGATCCATCAACAGTGCCACATAAACAAGACCTTCCTTTAAAAGAAAGGATACCAACAACTATTGCAGGAATTACTGAAAACAAACATGAACGCAACTTTCACATCTGCAAATCAGTCTTGGGTATCGCATTACTGTGATTCCTGCACCGGTAGACTCATTTTGGGTAGCACAAGCCTCCCCAGTGCACACATGGGTGCTGTAGCAGCAGTATCCTCGTCCTGTTCGTACTTTGTCCTTCATATGAGCCTCTGACTCTCTTGAAAAAAACTAAACTGTTTTAGCTCATCATGGCTCATTCCTTCTAGCCACCTGACCATCCTACGCTCCCAGTGACACTCTGTGAGTCAGCCGGTAGTCTGTGCGGCCAGGGCAACACTTCTGCCTCCTCCCTGAAACCTCCCTGCACCGTCTCTGACACCTCATCTCCGTATGCGAGGTCGGCGTGGGTGTTCCAAGCTATTAAAATATTTCAGGACTCCCATGTATTAGACTCTCTTTCCTCTCTGAACCTGGAAACCAAGAAAACTTTCTTTCCATCAAATACTTGGGAAAGGATAATGCAGACAAATAAATACACAGCTAAAATAAGCCTGACTCAGAGCATTCGAGGAGCAATAAAAAGGATTGATTTATGCACACAGATCTGGTCTTTTTTACCTGAATTATTTCATTACAGCAACATGAACAAACAAATCACCAAAGTGCCCCAAACAGCATATGTTTAGGCTGGTTTAACAAAATGAGCAGCTACGAAAACATTACTAATATCTAGGAAATACATAAAAATCTTCACTTATCTTGAAGCCCTCTCATTTTAAAACTGAATTATCTATATAGGCATATATATCAGCAAATGTTTTATAACACACGTTGCTTGTTGTTGAGCAGCAGTCCTTCTATAAGAAATATAAAATAATCTCAGGTATGTAAAGTCTATACAAATAATCACTGGCAAATATGTATCTAAATTTGAGACATCCACATGGGGAAGAAAAAGGATGCATACAACCAAGTGAGAAAGATCTAGGATACACAAAGAGCTCTTAGTTTATGTAGAAACTGTCCAGTCTCATATGTCTGGAAAACATTTCATCACCAGCTTTACTCCAAGTAGACAGTGATACAATCTAAACCAGAAAATGAAATATATCCAACTGTCTAATAACAATGGTTGCCTAACAGTCTTTTTAAGATCATTCAATTACATTTGAAACCATCTACATTATGGTAATACATTAGGTATTTTAAACATTACAATCCATAAGACTCGTTAAGTAACAACAAACTTTATTTAACATTAGGTTCAGTGATCTGAAGTCTCTTCTAAAACTTGTGATCAGTCACAAGGCACTATGACTCTTGTGATTATCATTTCACTTAAACTGTTTTTAACCCCAGATATTTACGTATTCAGAACGAGCACGTATCTACTTACCATAGCTTAACAAAATGCTACCAAGTCTCACTTTGCTTTTTCCTTGTGCAACACATGCTAATTCCTGATGTTGTTTTACATGTGTGCAAACCAAACAATACAATTCTGCTGCTAACAGGAAATACCAATGTATCCACTATGCCTTCTTTTTGTCTGCTATTTCACCATGACAAAAATACATCCATACAAACACACATACGTGTTTTTGTTTGCTATACATGATAAAACATGAGCTTTGTATCAAAAAAAACCCAACCCTTAGAATGATTTGCAAAGTTTAAATAAGATCACTCATTGAAGACTGACATGAAATTACTGGAATGAAAACCATGTCAGCTGTTTTCCAAACATACAAATACAAGGTCAGACACAGAAACTAAGAACAAGAGGTTTATCACCAGTGATCTAAGTTCCTCAAGATCTGTAACCCAAAGTTTCAGTACAGAAGGGCACTAGAGTTTGGAAAGTCTGTTTCTAGCTGTAACAGTACTCTGAGAAGGAGCTCATGCCTTTGTCTTTCATGTTGTGCTGCCACATCAATGCTCTGCTCTGAGCACTAACCTCCATGCCCTCAGTATTTCTCAACTTGCAATTCAATACAAGTGCTAGTAGATTAAAGACAAAACAGAAAGAATGTACCCATACCTGTGGATTACATTTACAAGTAACTACTAATAATTTATTTTTCTGTGTTTGGGTGGCTGTCTGCATATGTGTTCTTCAAAATGAGGGTGGTAAAACAGACGAGTAGATTTCTTGGAGAGGTTGTGGGATCTCCGACCTTGGATGCAATCAAAACTTCACTGGACGAGGCCCTTATCAACCTCATTTAACTTGAAGTTAGCGTTGTCTTCAGCATGCTGCTCATGTGGTCCACCCCAGATGACCAGAAGTCCCTTCAAAGGTCCCTTCTAACTATACTGTTCTATGATTCAGTAACTTTGGCAAGTTTCAAGCCCCGTCTTACAAATTTACAGTCATTAAAGAGCAGATCGCAGAGGCCTTCATACATGCAAGCATCCAGAGTCCAGCACAGTCCTTAGCAAACAGCATTGTTGCCAGAATTTTCAGCAACGCCATGCAGCTTAATGATGTTACAGAGCTCCTGGTGGCCGTGCCGAACAAGTCAGTGCTGGAAACCTTCCCAGCATCAACTCTAATGCAGCTGAAGCTCTGATGAAATAAATGGAAACCAACAAAGCCAGTACAACCACCAGTCTTGGCGCTGCACGTTAGCCATGTCCAAAGGATTTGAGTAGGGATGGCCAACCCCCACAGTTACACCACAGTGGAGAAAAATATCTGAGAGATAATATGAAGGGCTTAGACTTGTGAATGTTAAAAGGCAATTTTTCACATTCAGAGCAAGTAATACCACTTGTAAACTTTGTGCATCCAGAAAGAAAACACAAGTAAATTGTCTGTATAGGAACAGTTGGCATAGGATCTTCAATGTCTCCTCATAAATAACGCTGTGGTTAACAGGAAAATCCAACTTCATAGAAAGACACACCAGTAAATATGTTGCCAAAGGTACAAATTCAGTAGCATATTGTATCGTTCAGTGTCTCATGATACCGGAATCAGGTTGTTTAGCATCTTATGACCCAACACTGTTCTCTGCAGGCTGGGAAAGGACAATGCTTGTTTTTCTTGACCCTAGAAATCCTGGTAAACATTCTTAAGTCAGTCACTGTAATGGAAGAAGCTGAGAAAATCAGAAACTTTGTGTAGTAACTACATCTATAAAATGGACTGCAGCAGTGTGAGTTATTCCTCTACCTCAGTGCCATGCAGCAGGAGTCATGGAGGTCAGATGACAAGAACATATGATAGACAGAAGGTATTAAGAGGGACATGGCATCCATAAGAGTCAACTGTACATTTGGGATCCTGACTCCTCTAGCTGTAGGTGTTATCAGAGTGCAATGGCAGCAGCTGCTAGTCTTAGGACAGTCAGAATTTAGCAGAACTTGTGGCTGAGGACGACTGTTTGCTGTATCCATTCACATCTGTTTCTTTTGCTCAGACTTTTTTGCTCAGGATATCCTCATGAGATCTGCAGGTGAAATCCTGCACTAAGATGCTGAGGACCCCAGTGATTCGCAGCCCCTAAGGCCATAGCAGAAGTGGGTCAAGCTAGGGACAACAGTGGAATTAGCCTGGAACACCAATGGGGCCAACATGGTCCGAGTAGCCACCCATCACCCTTCCAAGGAGGGATTCTGCAGATGTGGGCTTTGCTCCCTCTGTGGGACTTGAAACCACAGACAACTCTATGCTTACTTTCTGGATCTCTCCAGAGCAGCAGAGATACTCAGAGTGCAAGTGGATAACAAGAAGTATGCTCTGAGGAGCCTGTTCTCATGAAGTAGATTGCTGTCTACTAGCAATTTAAAGGAAAGCAGAAAAAAGGCAGATTGGGATCATCACTCACTGAGGAGCTAAAGAGGTCTGGCACTAAGACGTGACAGGCAAAGTAATTAGAAAATAATTATTTTAAGGGAGAAAGGGATGTAAAAGAGTAGTAGAGGTGAGTCAAGATCATTCCAACAGAATGAATCATAAAAAAGTAAATTCAGAAAAGAACATGTCCATAACACACAGTTCCTGTTGTGCTGGGTGATTCAGAGGGATGGACATGCTCTTAACTAGATCTTCTGCATATCACAGGGAGCCACAACAGAGCAGCTTGGATGAGCACTGTAAGAATCTCTGGTCGTATGTGACAGTGGTACACAATAATCCAGGTCCTGAATGAACACAGGAACTATCGCCGAGAGATAAAGTATCATTTCTCATTCAAATTTATGTATCAGTGTAAATGTAATTACACATGTAGTTGCTTTGGATATGGGATTGGGACTATAAAACCATAATTTTTGAGAAAAACAATACTCTGTTTTGTAGTTTCTGTCCAACTGATGTTAGAAGGGCTTTTTATTTCGAAGTCTAATAATTCTCAGTTTCACTGCATCAAAGCCACAGAGGTTGTAACTACCATAAAGCCTGAAGCAGCTGATGTTCTTTGTTCCTATAGCCATTAAACTGGGAAAAAGTAGAGCAATCAACACTTTTCTGTCTTCCATTCAGAAAGCTTTTTGAAAACTTGCTTTCACAGTCATTTCATAAAAACCTATAATAGGCCATGTCAAACAAATACCCCAGTGTCACATAAATTCAGCCACCTTTGGTGAACAGTATCTTTTAGTTATATGCAAAAAAATACAAAATACAATCATCTGTTAATCCATAATGTTCAAGTTTCCATGCCAAGACAAGAAATGTAAGACAGTGCATATGTGTATCTGCTACAGTGCCCGCTGCCTGGTAAAATCCATCTATCTAGATATTCACACAGACATAAGATTGAAGATCTTCATACATATAAAAGCCATCTTTTTTTAAAAAAAAAAAAAAAAAAAAAAAAAAAAAAGGATGAGACACTGACAGGAAAGTGCTTGGAATCTCATTAATTTGACATTTTGTGTTTCAATATGACATTTGAAATGCTAGAAGAATACCAAAATGCTGTGTTGCACTGTAAATCCACAGTGAGGTTCAGGCTGGTTTTAATGATTATATCTTCATTCATAATACATCTGCTGAAAAATTATACCTGTCCTCTGAAGGAGATTTTGTGAAATGAAACTCTACTTTTAGGACAACTAGCTTGCTCACTTCTAGCAGATTATTTTTTTTCTTCAAGCTCTCTGTCCTACTACTTATTACTAGAGTATTACCACACTGTGAAGCTAAACATTATTTCATCCACATTTTAATGACAATACAACTCATTTGTTTCACTGTCTTTCCAAATGCTGCGTAAAGAAAGGTTTCCCTATTCTGTATCAGGTTTTGATGCTTCCTTCCCTTGTTACGGGAATAGTTTCCCTTTTCTTATACCTAAAGATGACTCCTACTTCAAATCCCCCCAAGTTTGCTTTTTTTTCTTCTATGAAACTATGCATTCTGATTTTTCCCAAACATTCTACATTAGTTCTGAAATGCTTTCTCTGTCTGAAATGTATACAATAAATTTAGGAGTAACTTTGTCTTCTGTGTAGGAACAAAGCTCAATCTATGTACTGCCAGCAAGTAAACAATAGAAAGTAAAGTCTGCTTTTGTACTAACATGGCAACAGCTACGTGTATAACCCTGAAAGATAAGAGATTTATTTTGAAAGAGAATGGGTTACTACTCCTATAGAATTTTAAAGTATTTAAGAAATCTACACAGGAAAAAAAAGGGATAGCCTTGCCTGAAAGTAAATTCCTAGTGTCTTCATGAATGTCTCTCAAGGGAATTAGTATTTTCTTTGCAGTAAAATAACAGGTTTGTTATTTCAGTTAGTATTTAAAATCTGAAGAAAGATATTTGGTTTTGTGATTAAGGCTTAAATAATCTAGATTCTATGCTGGCTCTGCCATGCAGCCCAAATGTCACACTGGGCAATTTGCCTGATGTCTTCAAACTTAATATTTCTGTCTCTATAATGAAACAGCATTTATTTTCTCCCACCAAACATTCACCTTGCCTACTTTAGTGTCCATATAATTAAGTCAGTGGGGCAACTCATAGAACCTCAAGTTCATCACACGCCTCATTTACTGCTGGTCTGGGTTTTAAACTGTGAAGTCTGCTACTATATTTGCATATATAACTAGCATAACAAGACACAGAAATCAACTGGAGGATGCGAGAGTTGCAAGCAGACAACGCTCCAGAAAGTTGTGAGTCCAGGGATTAAAGAGACCTTAACTTTTAAACAAACATTTTCCTTGTGTAAGAGAATGAAGTACTTTAAATTGAAAAATAATTCTGCTATAATCCCTATAAATAAGTGGTAAAACTCTCTCCATCACAACAGCACGTTTTTCTCCCTTTCTCTCATTTAACAATTCTTGCCTAAGTTTTTCAGATTAACTTTTCATTTAACATCCAGTAATGAGTCTGAAACATGAAAAATAAATTGTATGCCAATACATTTTCTAGTGCCAATGCTTTAAATGTTCCAGGCACAAATGTGCAGCTGACTCTCCACGAGCATGCCATGTTACTGTTCAAATGTCCTTTAGACTGTGATAAAAGCACCAGACTCTGCATAAAGAAAGCCAGGTTCAGCACTAGCTTTGTCTACCAGATCTGAATAAAAAGTTAACTAAGAGCTGACAAAAGTGAAGACAAAATTTTTGAAGAAAAATTTATTATAATAAAAAGTTTATAAAATAAAAACATAGCAGAAGTCCTCAAATACATTAAGTTGGACAACAAAAGCTATAAGTATTATGAAAAAGTAATGCTGGATGTTATGAACACATCCTGGCCAAATTTCATTAAGAACATTATTTCTGTTAGTGTACAGACAGATAAAAAAAGAAAGAAGAAAAGGAAAAGGAACTATTTTCTGCATGCCTTACTAGTTGTAGGTTTAAAGCAAACTCCAACAAAGAGTTATAAATGAGAGCAGCCCTTTGGAAAATCACAAGGCAAAAAGGTGGCCAAGGACCAGAGACCACAATTACTTCACTGTTTTCATGCAGTTTCAACTGTATTTATTTTCTCCATGCCCAATTAAATGAAACGTTTGTGGAAGACCTAGGAATTGCATGGAGCTTTCACTCTGAGAATAAAAGTGAAACATTCAAATATTCACAAGCAACATGCTCAGAAAAACAAATGTAATCTGACATGCTACAAAGTATATTCGAAGGAAAGTATTGATTCACAATCACCAAATGGTGAAGGACTTAGAAATACATAGTTTAGAAGAATACACACACATTTTTCTCATCTATATTCTCTGAAATACTTGTAAGAGCTTTGCTCCAAAGCAAACAGAATGCACAGCACAAGGAATGGCACATCTTCCTAAATGAACAGACCAGATGGAGCAACTTGTTTATTTTGCAGCGAGTGTCTGCTCTAGACCTACAATAGTAGGAAGAAGATAGTCTGAATGTGCAGGCCAGAGGTGAAGAGAAAAGCAACATATAGCAATGCCAAAACCACGACGCAGACAGAGAAGAGTCTTTAAAAAAAGCTTTGAAGAAATATTTTACATCGTTGCCAAGAAAGGAGTAGGTGGCAGGCAGTTTGCATTAGCCAAGACATCCCAACAAAAAACCACAAAGCCTGAATTATCATCTTGGCAACAAAGAAGAGATGGGTGATTTTAGCAATTGGCAATTAAGGATTTGGCAAGCATCTGGAGGAAAGGAAAGAGTGTGAGTCAAAGATAACCCTAATATCTCAAGTCCAGATAACAGAGAAAGATAAAGACACAATGAGAAATACAAAGCAGAGAAATACTAGATTCAGGCAGCAGTACAACATCCATCTAGGACCAACATAAGAAACAAGCAGAAGTGCAGGGAGCTGTGAAAGAACACATTGGAACAGAGAGTCATCTCTGCAACACTGAGAGTCATCAAATATTGGGCAGAGGCAATAACACACACCCTCAAAAGCAGATTATTAAGGAGGATGATAAGCGGATTGGTTAAGGAGAAACAGAAATAAAGGGAGTTAATAAATGAACTATAAAAGATTTTGAAAGAAAACAGGAGAGGGAGGCTTGGAAGTAAAGGTACAATACAGATGAGAAACAGTGACAGGAGACATGGACAAGGGTGTTTCAGACTTAGGGATAAATATGTGGAAGAGGAAAAACTGTCTGTTTAACAGAATACCTCTACCTTCTTAAATGAAGCAGGAGTTAATCTACTAAGTGTGAACAGCTTGCCTTGTCCTAGTTAATTATTTAACCTTCACTTCTTGCTGAGGGTGAAGTACTAAAAGCATTACAGATGCTTCATAATTACTACTGGTTAATAGAAGAAAGGGACATGATGAAATACACATTTAGAATTCAGTCACCCCCTTGTTTTATCTGTATGTTTAATTTACCCTCTGTATTTCCTTTTGGTAATTAAAAGTATTTTACTTCACGTGCTACAGCACACAGCAACACTATATGATAATCAGAGTTCAACACTGCACATCTTATAGAGTCTCCTTCATGCCATTAAGGTGAGATCTTGGAGCTTGCTTTGTTTTCCCATGATTGGCATTACAAACATGTAAGTGGCAGACAAAATTAAACAGTTTAAGATGAAAATGTTCACACTGGTAGGTCATGGGGAACACAGAAACTTACCAGTTGCTAAAAAGTTCAGTTTGGAACAAAAGCTCAAATGAGTTGCACTATGTCAAGTCAAACAAAAGAAAGTACAAAACTAACAAAAACTCGTTTTTGCCTCAGTGAGCCCCAAGACTGATTCAGTATCCTCTCTGCCAAAGAAAGCGCACAGTGCTGCACACTCTCACGACTCAACTGCAAATCTTGCTTTGTTTAACATCTCAACTTCTCAGGTCAAGTGATTTAGATAAAAAGCTATGTGTTAGTGTTCATGTGAAAAAAACCATTTAGTCATAGAACTGCAAAGAAAAAAAAGTATTTGAGTAGGTATTAACCAAAACCTAGGAACTAACCTAAAAAAACATATTCTTTTCAACAGTTTGTTTTCTGTACACCAATCTCACTGTACGCTAGAATAAGCCTTAGGATTTTTGAATGCTCAGACAGTGTTACTGGGAATTTCTGAACTGGCCACCGTGACCTGCCCTGTTATTAGCCTACTGAAAATGCGTATCTGACTAAAATTCCAATTAAGCTTTACACTTAGTATTTTCCCTGAGTGACCTTTGGAAATCCTGTGAGGGGACACCACATTTCTCCTCTCTTCGCTTGCAATAACTGAAGCTTCTGCATGTTCACAACCAGAGGACAGCAGCTCTTCTTGCTCCCAGCAGAGAGACAAGACAGCAGAAGGCAGCAAGAGAAATTAAAGACTAAAAAAGATTAACCACACTGTCTACTTGTTCATAAAAATTCCACATATTCATCTGCATTAGGTCAGCTAAAGCTGCATTAAAAAAAAGCCTTTCATAATGTTTATTTTCCCAAGTATAAATTGCTAGGGGTTTGTCCCGATCCAATGTCGGGGAAGGTTTCGATATGATCCCAAGAGCGAGATTAAGACACAAACGAGGTCAAATGCC
>JANHGO010000153.1:0-93483 GCA_024606505.1 Aquila spilogaster
CTTCCCCACGGGCTGCAGGGGAATCTCTGCTCTGGTGCCTGGAGCATCTCCTCCCCCTCCTTCTTCACTGACCTTGGGGTCTGTGGGGTTGTTTCTCTCACATATTCCCACTCCTCTCTTTGGCTTCAGTTGCACAGGTTTCCCCCCCCCCCTTCTTAAATATGTTCTCCCAGAGGCACTACCACCGTCGTTGATGGGCTCAGCCTTGGCCAGAGGCGGGTCCAACTTGGAGCCAGCTGGCATGGGCTCTGTCGGACATAGGAGAAGCTTCTAGCACCTTCTCACAGAAGCCCCCTGCTACCAAAACCTGGCCACGCAAACCTAACACAGGTGTAGAGTTGTGGTTCTGTTTCACAGCCCTATGGGTCCTGGTTCACCCTTCTGTGCTGCTCTGCTATTGCCTCTGGGCTCCTACTTAACCACAAACAGCATCAGACCAGCTCTTCTCATGAAAGCTGGGTGTAAGCTGTTCAGTGGATAGTGAACTTCCCCCAACAGGTCAGCTTTGGTGAGTGACAGGAAGTGTCAAACTTAGCAAATTGCCCCAAAATCCTGGGGAATAAAAATTCTAACAACAGATTCAAGTACAACATTTTAAAGCAACATCACTTGACACTTCATTCTGAATGTGAGGTTAAATGTTTAAAGGAGGCTGGAAGCATTGAAAGTGTTCAAGTCAATGCAAAATGAAGCATTTATTTTCGCTCCAGCTATAACTGATCCTTTTCCTGTTGTTTCACCAGCCAAACCCTTATTTTCCCATCTTGTAACTGGGAAAAAGAATCTAACTTCCCCACTGGGGACCAGCCTCACAGACCTGGGAGGTGGAAGATGTGCTGTGTATAACACATACCAAATAAACCTTTTGCCCCACAATGCAAATAATCCTGTAAGAGTTTTACATCCCCAGCTGGGAGGAAGGTTTTTCCACATACATCCATCTTTCTGGTGCATGCACAGCTCCTCAGGTTTAAATCTCAGCTTGAGACCCTGGCATCTTCTTCTCATCGTGGTAATGATCTCCCAGTGAGCAAAACAGGATTCTTAAACCTTCCCCCATCAAGTCCCAGCCTAGCTAATGCCACCTAGCTGCTGAATCCTTCAGGCTGGTGAGTTGGATATTCCCCTTGGCACAGCCCATCTTTTTTTTTAAGGCTTGCAATATTTTGCATGATTTTTAAAACTTTGAACCCTCCTCCACAATGCCACCTCCTTGAATATACCACTCTGTGTGTCTATCTGCCGCCTTTCATTCTTTATTTGGAGTATTTAGATGCTTTGGTATAAAGATGATCATGTCCAGTGCCTATGTGCCATCTAGCACAGTGGGGTGCTGGTCCACACGTGGGATTTCTCAGAGCTGTGATTATGAAGGCAGTAGTGATATCACCAAGGGATACAGGAGGGTGATGGGCTTGGAAAGGCCATGGCAATGCAAACTCATATTTTCTACAGACAAGCCCTTGGGTGACACATATGCTGTGATCTAAATGACCTTTAATGACAACTTTACTTTCTGGACACAAATCCGCCAGGGGCTAACAGTCCCTCTGTCCCAAACTGCCCTTTGCGATTTGCCCTCAGCGTCACGTGCAGCCCTGCCTTATCGGTGTGGCAGCTGCCTTCACCCCAGGAGAGATCACTCAGTTCCCAAGCGAGCTCTCCTCCCCAGCCGGGAACTGCCATGAAACCGTGGAGAGAAAAACTTTGATCTATATCAGCATGAAAATAAAGACTTCAAGGAGGCCACCCTTCCCCACACTCCCAGCTGCTTCAGCCAAGCAGAGCTGCAGTCATTGCCGGTAGCGCCAAGCATGCCAAGGGAACACTAACACGTGGCAGGGGGGATTAAGAAGACACAACTGCTAAAACAACAGCCTGGGCAGATCGAGCCCTGGGTGCAGGCAGCTGCCTGCGGTGTGGGCGGCTTATGGAATCACCTGTTGCATGGGGTGCAGCTCCTGTCAGCACTCTCGCACATCCTTGTGTGTGCAAAACTGATTTTCAGCCTCATTACTATTATTAAAAGCATAATTTATTCAGTGGCACACATGCAAGAGCATAGTAGTTCCTCATTTGCCGTATGAACAGCATGATTCAGCTGGGGACAGTCCACGCTCTTGCTTGCACCTGCATCTGCTTCCTCTTCTCTTTTCCTTGTAAAATGCTCAGTGTGGAAGAAAACAGCCAGAGGGAGAAGTCATACATGGTCGGTCCATGGCCTGTTTCAGCAGGATGGTTGGGACCAGAGGACTGCAGTTGTCTCTAAGGGACCACAAATGCAGATCTACCCAACAGGGTTCCGGCTGTCAGCACATCATCCCCGAGTTCTCCTTTACCGCTTCTCTGGCCTTGACCATGAAGTAGTTGATACAAACTGCTCCCTGCTTCCTCTGGCAGCCTGATGCAAGTCCACAAGCTGCTGGGCAAACACTCATTGTTTGCATTTTACTGCCCATGCTATCTCTCTCCTAGCAGTGCCGTTATCTGCAGCATGTACAATATGCCAGCTTTCCTGTAAAGCTGCCCATGTTTATGGTTTTGTCAATGAGGACTCTCTCCTATGACATTTCTGTACCCTAAGCAGGTGTTGGCAGGAGGATCAGGGATGGCAATATTCCGTGCTAGGGGATCGGGAAGGAGAATTAGGCAAGCCACCGATGCAGATGTTGAAACTTCCACATATCAAACTGACGGTCTGGATAAAGTGGCTGTCCCTGATGAGTTGGAGACAGGCTTTAAGTGTGTGATAAATACCCATCCTAAAGTGAACACTGTTGGGAATCCATGTGAAATGAAGTGCAGAAAGCAAAGGAACTACAAACCAAGGAATCTTACTATGCCACGATGCATCTCCGAAATGCTTTGCCAAGATCAAAATCCTCTGAATCCTCATGTCTCACAAAGTAAGGATGCTTTCAGCAGTGACAGCTGACCTGCAGTGTGGCAAGGGACGGCCACCCGTGTAGCTGGGCACTGTCATTGTGGCAAGGCAGCCACCGGCTCAGCTGGGGGTGAGAGCTGGAGCTGCTCCCATGCTGCCCCTCCATGTGGGAAGATGGGAATGGGGATGGGGTTGCTTCCTCTGCTGCCCATCCATTTAGGCTGACAGTGGAGGTTGTTCTGACAGAGCAGATGAACAGATGATATAAAACTCACGAAGAAAGAAGTCTGTGTCCCCGTCTGCCACTGGAGTACTCCCAAGAAAGGTATGAAGGGTAACGCAGGTCCATGGCCTTGGCTCTGCCCAAAGTGAGATATGCAAGAGGACCTGTTGAGGTCAGACTGGCTCTTTCACAAATAAAAAAATCCACCAAGGGAAAGTGTAAGCATCCTTCCTTTCTCATAAGAGAAACCTTGATGCTGGCACTCAGGGGCACAGCAGGTTTCTGCAGCTCCCCATGAGCCTGCTCTGCCACAGCCCTCGCCCGCAGGGCTCAGCGTGGCTGCCTCCACCGTCACAGTGCTGAACATGCCTCTTCTCAGCTGGCAGAGGGGGAAGTGTGCTGGAAAGCAGAGATGAAGGCTTCAAATTCAAAGAGCTCAAGGCAAATGAGAACACCAGGGGAAGAAACACGAAATGTACTACAAGGTGCACCTACTGCACTTGTGTTACAGCTACCCTCGAGCAGGCACAGGAGGGGAAGCATTTGTCAGCTCAAAGGTCAAAACAAACCAAAAAGAGAACAAGTCTGGGTTAGCAAGATGGGGAGGAGAAAAATATTTCATCTTGAGCAATCAAAAGCATTTAGTTCAACCTGAACATTGCTGTGTTTCCTAACCCTATATTTAACTCCCCTTATACTTAAGGTCACTTGTAATGGAAAAAAATGCATTTTGAAAACTTCCATTGGAAATTCAAATAGTTGCAGATGTCCTAAGGTGAAACAAACGGGAAAACAGAAGATGTTGAAACAAACATGTTTTTCAGCTGTATCTGTTGTTGAAATCATGAGAATTCATTTCTCCTCAAATGCCTTTGTGCATTCATTTTGTGAAGAGGAGATGTGTGAACTACTCATGGGCAGCAGCTCAGGGACTATCCGGCAGAAGAGAAAATCGTTAAAGAATTTAAGAAGAAGGAGGCAGCTCAAGCCTGTACCTGTGCCCTGGTGCACACGCGATGAAACGTGTTCCTGATCGCACTGAACTGATTGCATATTTGTTATGAACATACAATCACCTGGCTGCAAATAGCAGTGGGTGCCATCGTTCATCAGCCCTTGAGCCTGGCATCTGGCTCATACCTGATAAGCCTCCTCTGGCTTAGTTTTTGGTGTATCCAGCACTGGAGGCAGTGATGAGAAAACGGAGCTTCCTTGCCATAGAGCAAGACAGGCTCAGCAGCTCAGAGGCTGTGGGTACCAAGGGTGCTGCCAAGCAGGGAAGCCTGGGGTTTTTGTCTTCTGTGGTTTTTAGGGTAGGATGGTGCCAGACACAGCTTTTGGAGCCAAATCTCCTTGAGTGTTTATGTGGGACTTGTCCCTTAGTGCTGGCAAAGTTGGGGTGGCTCAGCTTGAGGGTGGCAGTCCAGCAAGTGGGCAAAGGGTGCAATATAGGGCACCTTTTCTTCCCACCTCCCTGCCCAGACACCTGCCAGCCTGCGGACTTTGTAGCGGTGTTTTGTGGGTTCCCTGAATGGGAGCATTTGGACCTCAGTGTATGGTACTTTTCCCCCTGTTCTGAAATGGGATATGACTTTTCCAACAGCTAAAGCATGAAGCAAACAACTGATTTCAGGGGGATCTTTGGTTATTAAGAGTTTTGGAGAGCCGCTTTTCAATTCAGGAGTTTATTACCCAGAGTAGGGATGAGAAAAGCAAGCATGGCTGTGCAGAGGGGCTGCTCTGCTGGGCTCCGGCATGGCAGATCCTGGCACAACATGCTTTTTCTGTTTCCCTTCCCAGAGGCATTGCCCCTGCCAGCCATGCATCCCAAGGACCCTGGTGCCCAGTGGGGAGCACTCAGGAAAGATCCTGTCCCACCCTGCGACAGCAACAGTGACAGTGGCTCATTTTTCGGAGTTAGCATCTACCCCCACAGCAAAGTTTCAGATGCATTAGAAAAGTGGTGTCAGCATTAGCAAAAAGAGTGTCCCTCAGCTAGTGTGACAGTCTCAAGTTTGGCCTTTACTTTGGACTGTATTCACTGCAGAGCAAAGGAAGTCAAGCCCTTAAAAAAAACTTTGTAACGGCTTTTTATATCAGAGGCATTTTGATCCTGATAAGATTTTAAGTTATCATATGCTACATGCCAGAATTTCTTTGAAACGTTATCTTTCAGCTTCAGCAACACCCTTCAGTAGGACGACAAACTCCTGCCCGTGGTACCGAAGTAGCAGAGAGGAGAAATCACCCACAGCAGCGTCTGTCTCTTCTGCCTGTCTGACACAGCGATGCTGGGACCACAACCTACGGGCTGGCTCCCACGTGGTGGGGAGCTCCCACGCTCCTGTACTGCTGCTGGAGAACTGGCCCCCAAAATCCATTACATGCACGAACCTGGCACACAGCCCAAGCGCTGCCACCCAGTTTCCCTTTGTGCAGTCTGAGAAGCTTTTCCTGCCGTGTCCTTTCCTTAGCTCTACAGAAGGCTTTATGCCGTGACCACGGCTTCTATCGTAAGGAAGGTGTCTGATCCCCAAAACAACATGCATGTATCAGCTAAATAAGGATGCACTCTGTGCTGTTTAAGGTGGATCTTCCTGATACAGTAGGTTGGCTTTTGGATCAGAAACACAGGTGAGCAATGCCCTACCTAGCACCCAGCACCGAAGCAGATGAGGTCCTTGCAGTCTTTACCATGTTACACTCCTGATGCTCTCAGACCATAGGTGAAGACACCTTGTTCAAGGGCTTTGTAGGCTGATGCTGTGATGCTCTTTGGACATGGGCCACAGTACCAAGAACCTGCAGTCCTTACTCACAGTTTTGTCAGCAGGCACCACCATCCCTGCAGCACAGCAGGGCCCACTCCTGGGCTGGGGGATGAGAGCCGGTGAGCACTGCCTTTTCCCTTTAACCCTACAAAGGTTTCCCACAGCACTACAGAGAAAGCTGGTGGTCAAGCAGCACTGCTTGGCCTGATGTTCTGCAGAAATGCCACACGACTTTCAGGCTGCTGAGGCTGAAGTTATCACAGCAGTCGTGATGCTCTCCCCCTTTTTCTTTCTTTTGTTTACCCTGTACTTACTGCTTCCATTTAAATAATAACCCCCCTGTTACCCAGCATAGCCAGAAAAATCAAACAAACGTGTGTCTGAGAAGCAAAGGCCTGATTCCTCCACAGGATTTTGGATGTCAATGGCAGTAAATCAGTGTCATTTCCCTAAAATGAGCTGCCAGAACAAGGACCGGGCGGCAGCCTGTTTCAGCTGTGTCTGTTGATTCCTTTGTTATGATTCACCTTCCACAAATATCCAAAAAACAAGTTTGCTGGCAGGAATATTCTGGTGAGAGGCAAAAAGCTGCAAAAAAATCACTGAACTCTCACTTTGAAGGGAGAAACCTCCTCCTGACAATTTGATCATTGAAGATGCCCTGTCCCCACAACTCTGTGCCGAAGGCAGGTACTCACACCGCGCGCTTGGCATGGTGCGCAGTCACATCAGGAATATTCACAGCGCTCTTTTGGCACGTCTCAAGGAAATGCATATTTTTCCGCTGTGCTGTCTTTCTGAATCCTTACATAGAAAAGTATCATTAAATGCTGTTCCAATATTCTTGGTTTTGCTGATCTTGGTATCTGGAAGCAGATGATGTTGTTACCAGGACTTCACCACTACAACAAGGATTTCTCCCTTATCAGAGATTTCCACAGCCTCTTTTATTTCTTGATAGATTCTGTGTTCCTAAAAAGAAAGCTAATTTCCCAACTATAGTGTCCAATGTATCAGTAGATCTAGTGATTTCAGTAGATCAATGGATATCTAGTATTGCTTTTACTTATGTGGACAAAATCCCTAGAATTTTTGTGCATATTACATAAATCAAAATTATTATTTTTATGCATATTGAACATGTCTCTGCCTGCTGCCATGTTTTTAAGAATCAAATAATGATCATCTGAACTGGCAAAGAACCATTTTTGGAGGAGAGAGAAGTAAATCACAAAAACTGTTCTCTAATATATATGGTTATAATAGATTTATTTCCCTCTCTGTTCCAAGAAGGAAAGAAATGATCAAAACCCTTCACTTACTTAGCTCATCTCTATAACTGGTCACATATAGTTTTTGGCTTCGGTGTCAACAGTATCATCCAGACAATGTACGGAGTCCCTCCCCAGGATTTCAGCATGTGCAGCAGTGCCAGGCTTACAGTGTGACAGTAATGAAGCGTAACACGGCCTCCTTACCCAGACTGAAGCCACCACGGTCGTGTCTGCAAAAATGTAGTACAGTTGCATGAGACAGCAGCTTGCAAAATATTTGAGATGCTGAAATATATCCAGAAGACAACTGCTTTGGACAGGCTGACAAATGAGCCTGTTATCCTCTGTCCTTCAGCAGATCTCGTGCCATATATTAACTCCTGTCAAAAATGGCTCAGGGCTGATCCCCTGAGTGCAATGCTCTAATTTTTTTGGTTATGCATATGGGTCACGCAGAAGTCCAAGGCCTGGAGCACGCACAGAGGCGTGCATCTCGCCATATTCTCCCTCTTAAGAAAGAATTCACCGAGCATTTCTGAGCTTGGGCTGTTTGTATGTTTGCATTAATACACAGTTAAGTTGCTACTTAATAGGTATTCCAGAAAAAGAAAAGAAACGACAGGCCAAGGTAATTTTAAATGTACTTAGATGTCTAAATCCTTTCACTAAAGCTAAGCTCAAAACTAAAACTATTCCTTCCCATTTTCTCCAGACACTGCACACTTTCAGGATACAGAAATAGCCCAGCATCCCTTTTCAATAGTTTATGAGTTGTCAATTGATGCTCACTGTGTTCTGTGTTTAGAAATCATCCAGAGCAGCAGGATGTATGTACCAGGCCCAAGAAGTCTGTTTGTATTTCATACACATAGTTATTTAGACCAGCTGTGCTTGTGAGATTTCTTCATATTACTGCTATTGTGCAAAGAGCAAAAGACATTGAAATACTGTATTTCAGAAGGCTGCTAAATGGCAATGTTTGAAGTCTTGACTGTGGAGCAAAGCCTCTCTGTTTCGGATCTCTGGAGCTTTTCCTGGAGCCGTGTGGATATTTCGGGAAGTCATTCAAAGGAGCAGTTTTTGGGAAGGGAGGTGGTTCACAGGAGGATCTTTTCCTCCCAAACCAGTCCAGG
Source organism: Aquila spilogaster (assembly GCA_024606505.1). Lineage (NCBI taxonomy): Eukaryota > Metazoa > Chordata > Aves > Accipitriformes > Accipitridae > Aquila > Aquila spilogaster. The sequence goes on from JANHGO010000153.1 coordinate 8,286, forward strand.
TCTTGAGTACTTCTGAAGAAAGAGCAATGTGTTATTTGAGTTGTGTGCTGTCTATTTTTGTACTATTTCATAAGATATGTGCCCTGAGGACTGCCATGAGAAGCCGATGTGTTCGAGGAAGGGGTGCGCAGGAGCACACACACACATGCCTGGCCCCACCCAGCAGGGAAACTCAGCGTCCTTCCCTGCTGACAAATGGCACAAGGAGATAATGTGCAGAAATAACGACCACAAAAGAAGCTGGGGAAGGGGCAGGAGCAGATAAACATGCAGAGACACTGGACAGCACCATCCTTTCTCTAACAAAAGAGAAGTTTGCATTTATACGATGCCAGCTTTGCTGCCTGCAAATGGCTAGAAATGTACAATGAAAATATTACAATAGCCAACATAGACTAATGCAGAAATAATTATTAAATGATTGTGGATCTGCTGTTGAGGTATGCAGCTCCATGTGGTCCAGGCTGTGAAGCTCAGCTGTGCTGCTGGCTGCCCTGAAGGACAAATCCTGCTCCGGCTGCAGCTCCCCAGCCATGAGCCATGCCTGCTGCTGCAAAGAGCGAAGAAATTTGTCTCTTCCAAAGCTCTTGAAACTAGAAACTCATCTGCCACCGTGATTCAAAATATTCCAGGAAACTTATTTTTTCATACATAATTATTCTTTGCTTTTTTTAAAAAAAAAAAAATTAAAGTGGTCAGCATTTTTCAAAAATCAGAAATGTAATTGCAAAGGATGCTAAAAATGTCAGTCTATTTTCTCTAAATCTCCAGATTCGCTCCAACAGGACTGTGTTCATTTGGCCAGATGTAAAAAGATTTTGATAAAAAAACAGAATTTCCCTAATCCTGCAAATCTAGTGAATTTTGTCTGTTCAAACAGCAAATATTTTTTTTCTTTGCTTTTTGTTGGGCAAGCAAGGGATGAGCTGAGAGGCTTATTTTGCCCCTGTATCCTGCCTGCTATAGGCAGCACGCTGCAGAAGACCTGCTAAAGTGGGAGCAGAGGGATGCAGGCATATGTGCGAGGGAGTCAGAACTGCCCCACGAGTGCTGTCGCTATAGGAGCTGTTGCCTAAGAGCAGCTCTACCTGCTGCATTCCTAAGACACCTAAACAGAAGAGGAACGGGGCGTTTCCACACAGGTATGGCCAAGCGTCTCCCTAGGTTGCTCCCTCAGTGTGTAAGAAGAGGTGGCAAAGCCTGGGTGTAGCCCAGCGCAGAAAGCATCTGTCTGGACAGGAGGAAAGATGCTCCCCGGGGCATTGCCTTTCACATCCAGCACTCTGCAGCAGCCAGCGCTGTTGCAAATAACCTCCAGGCAGGCGGGAACTTTCCAAGTGAGGCAGAGTTTGCCTGGAAATGCCCATCGGGTGCGATACGCGGTGACAGCCCCTGGCCCGAGGATGCAGACTCAGGGTCCAGGTGCGAAGCCATGCGTGGGGATGGAGTCATCCCAGCCCTCCTGGGACTTGCTTTGAAAAACCTTTTAAACCCAAAAAGCAAATAGGATCCTCATTTTCATGTGAAAAATCCATTCTACCATCTTGCTACTATCCACATTTCCTCTGTGAAAGGATGGCAGAAGGTGAGCTCTCCTTCCTTGCCAGATATGTATATTTAGGAGACCAAACCCCATCCAGTCTGGGGTGGGAGCACAAGCCAAACTGTTCACGAAGCGATGCCCTGTGTCATTTGTGACATGATTACGAGTTACTAAACTAAGCTCAACTGAGTAACTAAACTAAGCTCGACCGAGTAACGGTTCCCCACACGCCTTCCCTGCCCCCCTTCCCTGAAGAGCCGTTTCCCCTCCGCGCTCCAGATCTACCCTCCGCAGCCCGGAGGCGTTCGAGGTGAGGAAGAAGAGGCCGTTCCTGTCCCAGTCCCGCCGCATCTCTCCGCTCGCCGCCGGCACCGCTGCTCCCCCCTTCCCTTCAGGGCAGACCTGTTGCCGTAAAAGAGCTGCCTGCAGGCAGCGCAGGCAGCGCAGGCAGCTGCCGGGGTCGCACCGGCAGCACGGCACTGCTTCTGCTGCTCCTCAGCTGCCTTCGCGGGTGACCCACCCCATGCTGTGTGCCGTCTCATGGCTTCCCCCCCCTTCTTTCTCTTCTCTCATTGCAGTACAGAAAAATCTGCAGATTAATGTTCCCCCAGCAGAGTTGTTTTCCTTTCTGAACGCTTTTTGGGCAGGAGTGGATGGGGTGCGTGTGAGAAAGAGACAGCGAGACAGGCTGATGTTATGGAAAGGCAGTGCTCTAACCCAGGAGGGCCAAAGGAAAACTTCTTTTGTTGTTTTTGGATTAGTTCACCCAGAGTTTCTCTTTGTTTTGCTGCCAGGGCTGCTCTTAAACGTCTGACTATACACTTTTCAGTGGTAATTGAAAGATCATTGCTTCCCACAGCTCAACATTTTTTCCACCCAGCTTGTAAGCACTCAAGTGCCATGCAGCTCCGACAAACTGTGCTCTGCCTCTCTGCCGCCCTTGTGCCTGGCCCCCGGGGTGGCTCGTGGATGTGGGGAGCAGGCCAGCGAGAAGGAGGGCATCTCTGCAAAAAACATCCTGTACAGATTTGATCAGCTACAAACCTGGGAAAGTTCAGAGGAAAAATCAGGAACAGCATTAGGTGCTAACCATTGGCAGGGCAGGGTGTGAGGGAACTGCTTCCAGCTGGGAAATTGCCGTGGGGTTAACTGAAGGAAATAGCAGAGCAGAGGTGGTGTCCGGAGGAGCAGGGGAACACCGTGTACTTGTCCTGCAGGCAGTCCTGGCACATGGCTGTGATGGGCTTACCAGTGGGACATCGGCTCCGCAGCCCACGCCACCACAGCGAGCCGGTGCCATCCTGCTCCCCCCGAGGACATGCGGATGGGGGGTAGCACTGGATGTCAGGGTGCTGCGCTGTCCCTGCCGATTCCTAGTGCAAATCAACCTCTTCGCAGCAGCCTTGTCCTCAGGCTTAGGTTAGGCAAGTGGCTCAGGCCGGCAGCTTGTCCTGAGCTAAGAGTTTGAGGCAGTAAGTTTTGATGCTCTGGAAAGAGTCTGCTTCACTGGGCTGTCTCAAAGGCAAATAGGGACACAGTATTTTGCAGGCCTAGAGGGAATATGCTGTCCTGCCATAACTTTCTTCCTTAGCCAGTATAATAGATGCTGAATGCTCTCTTCTTTGCTGTCACCCTTACAGGCCCCTTAATTTGAATGGTGACAGAGAAAGCAGAGGCCAAGCAACGAGCATGACAGGTACGTAAATCCTGACTGAGAGCAAGTGCACCATAACAAGGTTTGAAATCTTACTCCAGCAGATCACCTTGACCCCCATCTGCCTGAAAGGAGCACCAAGCAGTGTGGAAAGGCAGCTGGGGAAATGGGATGCTATGGGTGGAGGGAGCTGAGCAACCCAGTCCTCGGGGCTGGGTACCATGCCCTGTGCAGCAAGGTCAGGGATGGCCCCAAATGAGGCTGGTGAGACACTGACTCTTGCAAGGCATGAGCCAGGATCTGCTGCCCATCTCCTGGAAGCAGTTAAATTGACAGCCTTGTGTTGCACACAAGGCTGATGTCTCTTTCCTTGCCTCTGACTGCGATTCTGTTTCAAAAGTGGTTTGTTATTTCTGGCTCTCACAACAGCAACCTGTGTTCGGTCACCAAATGAACTGGCCTCCTTTTGTTGCTCTTAAGTGCTTTCAATCCCTGTGCCCTGCAAGGAAAAAAACTAGCTCCCATAAGAAAGAAATACATACGGTAAATTCAGAAGCATTTTAGGCATCCCGGCAGTGCACTAAGATGTTTAAGATGCATTTGAGGAAAGCTGCCCTTTGTTGAACTGTTTCACCGTACTCTGTTTAATGCAACTTCTGTCTCCTTCCCTTGAGTGACGTATATAATAACCACCGGTAGTTTTGGTCTCTGGTGTGTGAATAACAAACAGCAACAATGGTCAGAGGCCGGCTATGGTGAGAAGACACAGTGCTTCCACTCTCATCTCCGCAGGAGAGGAAGTCAGCAAACACGGCCAGCCCTCATAAAATAAAGAATTAACGCACACCACTGTGCACACAGTGCATTACTCACTGGACAGACATATATGCGTCCTCTGCCCAAATCAGTCAGCAGTCAGTATTACCACCCAGCTGAGATCGCATGTGCTGAAATGCACCATCAGCCATGAGAGGGCCTGCAGCATTTGGGAACGGGGCAGCAAGAAACAAGGCAGAGGAGTTCCTGCCCCGGGAAGGCAAACAGAATTGCTCCAGCCATTGCCAGGTATCAGGATGAGAACTGGAGGAGAAGAGATCTTTTCCCAAGTGATATTTTATTCTAGTGGCAATCCTAGAGCAAGGATCACATAGGAAAAATTGACACATCCATATGGTTAGGTGGCCCATGGAGTACATAGGTAACAGTGAACTGCGGTGGTGGGTTACAGAAGGAGACTGGAGCATGAAGGGGAAAGTATTAAAGCAAGGACCTGGGGCTGCAGCAGAGCAGCCAAGAGAAGAAAGAGGCATTAATAAACATTATTCCACTGTGTTGCAAAGCAGGGTTTGAAAACAGTCATGGAGGAATTTAAAATGTTTTAATAACAACCTCTCATCTTATCAATCAAGGGGATTTCCTTGGTGGATCTCAAACACTTTACCAACGAGGTTAATACCCCTTGTGCCCAAAGAACAGATAAGATGACTGAGGCTCAGCTAGGGAAAAACACCTAGCCATCAGCTACGGAGGGAGCTCTGCCTGAACTCCTGTCCCACACCAAGGTCTGCCCCATATCACACTCCCCATTGCAGAGGTGTGTGTAGCAAAATGCTCCTTCTCAACACATATGGCCCAAAGTGTGATGAAAATAGCAGTGTTCCTCAGTTACGTAGTCCTAATATTCCCCCGCTGCCCAGCTGCCACTGCCCCCAGCACCATGAGCTGTGATAGTGGAAGCACATAGTCCTGAGGAAGGTGACAGTGCAGCGCACTGGATACACAAAGATTATTCTTTGCATCTTTTGAGACTGAGATGTAACACACACACAGAAAGGTCCCTTCTGACTTAGCTGAAGCGTCCCCTGAATTATCTGATTATCCTAAATATTACAGCTCAAGCGAAAGTTGAAAAGAGGAAAAAGAAAAGCCTGGAAGCTTTTCTGTAAAACTGTCAGCTCTCCACACTGCTTTCTTCGCAGGCCAGGCATGCTGTCCTGCAGATGCCCAGCCAGTTTTGCTAATATTCATTTCTAAGTGGAGGCAGGATCTTGACCAGCACTCGGTCAAAAATGCGCAGCATCCCTTACGCCAACAATGGCCTCGGCCGATTCAGCTGGTGGGCAGCATGCCGCGTCCAGCTGATAACGTCACACAGGGCAGTAAGAAACCTGTTGTGATAATTCCATCCTCTTAATCACCAGCTGCTCCTAAATTTCTCTGGAGCATGTTTGAAATCAGTTAGTGTTTGCATAATCCTGCTGCTGGGCTGAAACTTGACAGCTGCAGAGAGGGCAGGTCTCACCAGTTGCTGGTGTGCACAGCCGTCATGTTCACCGGTCACTCTTAGCCTCAGCGGCTTCAGGGGGAGATGCTGCTCAGCCCCTCATGCGGCATGAGCCAGCCCCACCGGAGCCTTTGGGCACCATCTCAATGGAAACGTGTAATAACAGAAATGATGTATTTGTGCATGCTCCACAATCCCAAGGTAGGAACGGTATGACACGGTGCCCTCTCTTTTATTTCTGGAGTTTCCTGCCAGAGTGCAAAGCTCTTTGGCTTTCAAAGGCTCTAAACTTTCTTGGGTATTAATGCAGGGGAGAGAGGGAAGGCAGCAGAGTGCCCTGCTTCTTGCTTTCGTTTTCATCTTGGCTTGACAACACATTGCTGCCGCTAGCACATCTCCTTTCCCATTCTTTTTTCATTAGCAAATGCACTTTGACTGATTGAATTATTCATTGCAAACAATTTACCAGGCCACATAAGACCATCTTTTCTCTGCCTGTGAGTTATCTACAAATGAACATGTACTTTTTTGTTGATGTATTTGTTGTTGGTAACTGTCCAGTAAAAAGCCTGTACATATTTGAAATGGTGAGTTGTTTGTGAGCTGCTGTTTGCTTGGACTGGCCTGTCTCTGGGTAAGAGGTTTCTGGGAGAGAAGGGAGCAGCCAGGCATGGAGCGAACATGGAGCAGTCTGACCCCATTTATACTGGAAGACATCTAATAACCATCGTCCCTTCTGTCTCACAAGTGCCCTGATTTGTCAGAGCAGCAGCCACCGTGAGCATTAATGCTAGCAAAGCCCTGTGTGCATGAATGTCTGCACAAATGGGACAAGACAAGGTGACGCACTTAGTTGAACATATCACCTCAAGTGAACATTTTGCAGCATTAGGTCAGGCCAATTGCTCATACACCATCAATTTATGCTGTAGGAGAGATTTGAGTCGAATGAAAATCCCAAACTTCCTAGACTCATTGTGCAATATTCATAGTAGTTCTGTGTAGCCAGAACTAGGACCTACCACAAGTTTAGGCAGTCTTACTCTGGTTACCATACCAACTGGATTTTCTCCAAGTGTTACATTTTTCTAGCAGCTTACCCATCTACTATGACATTTTTTATTTTTAAGATGAGATTCAGTGCTGGTTGTGCAAAACTTAACCGTGTCATCAGGTCTGGAGGCTCTTTGTAGTATACAAGTACAAGTATTCATCTGCTGTAGAAGAGAAAAACTTTGCTTGAGGCAATGAAGCAGCACCAGTTTACACTAGAGAAACATTCCCAGCGTATACCACATCATCATCCAGCTATTTCTTTTATGGAGATGTCATAAGTCTGCCAAGACTGGAAAATGCTGAATATATTCTGCTGGAATACAGTCTACTGTAAAGAGCATTTCTCACCAAGGAGGGTGCCATGCTCCAGGAGATAAAGACAATACAGCCTGCGGTGGCTGCTAGATCCACCTGTATCACTGGAAACAACTAGAAACCATCAAGGATGCTTCTGTGACTGATAGTCTGAGAACAAACTGTGTTATGTTATTGGGAAAAAAAGATGCATTGAGAAATGCTCTTTGCAATACAAACTTTCTGTCTTGGTTTAGCTTGATGTAATGAAAGTGTTCCAGTTTTTCCTATTCTTACCACATTTTTGATACCATGCTGTTTGTTACCTTGCAGAATATCTTTGCACACTTTCCTCCTTCCATAGAAAAAAAGTTTAGGGCAGAGAGAGGAGGAGCTACAAGGGATTGCTCACCATTGCCTGCATGAACTACAGACAGGCTTGCTACTGTCCTAATTGTGCTATGCTGCTGTAAATCCTGCTGGACATTATGTTTTATTCACAAATTCAGGGTCAGGCTTGAGCATTAAGCTTTCATGGGCATATCTCATCTTGACATCTGCAAGTGGGGAAAAAAATCATTGCTGTGCAACTCCGTTCCGTAGCAAGATAAATGTGAGCTTTGAATTTACAGTTGCTCACAGCTCTGTCCACAGTGGCACGCTCCCAGTTTCCTGCCTCCACACAGACTTTGTATAAAGAAAAATCTCCTCTTTTCATATAGTCCATGAACAAGCCTGATGAGGGTTGAAATTGGGCTGCTGAATGCCTGAAGTTCCATCTCTATGACCTAGAGAGTGCAAAGGAAGAAATGTTATCATACTGAAATTTATCCTAAAACCAAGCTAAAGTGTCCTCAAAAATGGAGAATTACTGCAGAAAAAACTATAGGGATACTACCACTGCAAGTAATATCTATGAATTTTTGCTAAAAAGTAAAATGAAATGAGATTTAAAAGTGATGGAAGATCAGTATTAACTAATCCTGCAGATGCCAGTATAGTCATCTTCTTACTAATGAGCTGAAAAGTTTTAAAATATGCTGTCAAATAGCTAAGATTTTTTTTGTCTCAGTGGAGCCCTTTTCCTGAAAACTTAGCAACCTCTTGACTAGTTTCACTTTTCCTCAAGAACATGGTCTGTTGGAAATGACCAGAACTGTCTCCTCTTCAGTTTACCCTCTCCATCTGCCTGTACTAGGCAGCAATGCAAAAAAGCGGTACAAGGAGACTAAAAAAGTACTCAATCAGCATTTCTAATTCCTGAAATCCAGGAATGAAATAACAGAGGACATTGAGTCATCAGCCCCATTCAGCCTGGGGCAGTCACTCCCTGCCCATTGCCATCAGTCCCAGTGGGCTGAGACTGGAGCGGCTGAGTTTACCCCATCACTGAGGTTTTGTGGCTGCCCAACCAGCTCCATCGCATGTGTAATCGAGAACAGGTTATTAGTAAAGCAGGCAAATGACAGAGGAGCTGACAAATGGTGCTCAAGGCGCAGGTGATTTGTTAGACCTGGGTAAATTTCATTGTTCCAAAATATTTCCTTGGGTAATGGGATGAAAAAAAAGTCAAATTGTTGACTGCTGGTGGCTTGTTCTGGTTTGAGGGCACGGTGCTTTCCAGCCACCCTCGCAAGATGTGGCGGCTGCTGTCTAGACTGCTGCAAACCCAGACCTTGTGCTGGTGCAGTTTGAAACCTCATTGTCAGCCTCTGGTCCTGCTTTAAAATGCTTTTCCCCTTTTTCAGTGGAAACTCCTTAGAAAACAAAATGGCTCCCTGCTAGGCATACAAGTGATGCAGATCATGCTCAGACAGCTTTTCTCACACAAATTAATTCATGGTGACTTGAACTTGAGATCCATGCAGGATCGTCACTTGTGCATATGAAGCAGAAGTTTGCTCTACAAAGCTGAGGGAGTGGAAGGGGTGGAAATAGGCAAACAAAGTCCAGCACCTCCCATTCTGATGTAAATACATTCCAGGATGCTCAATGCTTGGCAGAGGTTCAAGGGAGAGCCACAAAAATTACTTGCAATCTAGAAAAATACCTTTAGCATGAGAGCATGGAGCTGAGCAGTCTATTTATCCCCGAGAAGAAAAGAGGGTGACTTGATCACAGTCTGCCTACATAAGGACACATTCTCAAGAACAAGCACTTTAAAAATTGACCTAAAATGTGAAAATTGAAATTAAGATGCAAATAGCTAAGTGATGAAGCTAGGTCATCATTAAGACAATTCAGAAAAAAGGTAAGATTTCCCATCACATTAATAACAACAGAAAGAGTGGCTGTTGGCCTTTTACAAAATATTCTGCAGCACAATCAGCAGTGACAGGCTGGATGCAGGAGCTGCTCAATGAGAATGTACAGCCCACGTTAATGTCTTCCAAGGGATGTCATCCTGTATCCTTTCCTTTTGCTTGGAATATATCCATGTGTAGCATTCCCAGATGTGAGTGATGCCAACTATTTGGCTCAGGGAATTCTCAGCCATTTGGCATCCTCTTTTTAATAGCAATAAGACTTGCATAATTTATTATTATTAACACTAATGAGACTTTTCTTCACATGCCTCAAAGAGCAAGGGAGAACTCCTGGGCTGATCTGGATTCTGCAGCACTGGTGACAGATTTTTCTCTAAATACTTTAAGTAAGGACTTCTCAGGAGCCAGGCCATCACAGGCAGGTTGATGGTATGAGTCTGTGCAGGTAGTAATTACACCTAGGTAAAATGTGCCAAGGCTGAAAGTAGGAACAACTCATTGTGTTCATCACAACGAATGGGCAACGAAGCTGGTGAATTGTCTAGAGAACAAGTCCTATGAGGAGTGGCTGAGGGAACTTTAGTCTGGAGAAAAGGAGGCTGAGGGGAGACCTTATCACTCTCTACAACTACCTGACAAGGGGTTGTAGCGTGGTGGGTGTTGGCCTCTTCTCCCAAGCAGCAAGTGATAGGATGAGACGAAATGGCCTCAAGTTGTGCCAGGGAAGGTTTAGATTGGATATTAGGAAAAACTTCTTCACCAGAAGGGTTGCCAAGCACTGGAACAGGCTGCCCAGGGAAGTGGTTGAGTCACCATCCCTGGAGGTATTTAAAAGACATGTAGAGGTGGCACTTAGGGATATGGTTTAGTGGTGGACTTGGCAGTGCTAGGTTAACAGTTGGACTCAATCTTAAAGGTCTTTTCCAACCCAAACAATTCTATGATTCTATCAGACCATCCCAGAACTTTTGGAGAAACTCTGGACCCCATTTGGGGTTGGAGCAAGTCATACAAAACTAGAGAGAGTGTTTATTCCAGCAACATTTCCAAGATGGTTGTGCCAGCTGAATTTTTCTTCAAATTCACAGTTCCTAGGACCTGGAGCCCAAAAACCATGTGACAGTGACACAGCAATTCTGGGAAGAAATGATACAAGCAGGAGAAAAATTTTTCCTATCCTATTGCAAAATGATGCAGCATCTCTAGTAATGTTGAACTGTGCTTTTGCTATACAGCTCTGAGCTTCTTTTCCAACCCACATTCTCTGGAAAATCTCTCTGCTAAAACATACTAGTTTGTGGTGACATTCTTTGCTGGATCTGCTCTGTCTTGACAAAGATACAGCACAGGCCAGGAATTAATTGGCTGAGATGAACTTGGTGGCTATCTTAGATCTTGCTGATACAATTCTTCTTTGTTGAATCCAGCTTTTTAAAACTGGGTTTTTTATTGACTTCATGCAGTAGCTATGAGACCTTCTGAAGAAGCATGTGGGATGATGGCGCTACGGAGAAAACAAGACAGCAATCTGCCGTCTGGCTGGTCCTGGAGCCAGCTCAGGCCTCGCCCTGGCATTCGTGGGACCAGGAGAAGGTGGCCAGGGTACATGGTCTCACTTTAGCCTGGCACCCACAGAAGGGCACAGGAGCCCATGGAGCATCTGGGCTGGGATGTGGCACAGGGAGCTCTTGGTGGCTTATCCGTCCTCCCCACTTGGGGATAACCACAAGCAGAGCTGTGGGGTCAGTGCCAGGCAGTGTTAGCCATGATCCCATGTGCTCCTCTACCTGAAGGTGGCTCATCTCACTAGTCTGGATGCGGCTCAGGGTATATTCAGTTGTGTGTCATAGCCTTTGGCATCCCTAAGACCCATCGCCCTGAGCCTTAGCAAGACCCTCCTGTCACTGCTTTTCCTCCACAGCATCAGCTTTTCCTGTAGGACTTGCCATTGCAAGTGATGCTGATGTGGCGGTTCAGGCTCCAAGCGCCAGGCATGGCGCTGGACTCTCTGCAAGCCAGCTTGTTTCCACTGCTCAGATTGATCCCTGAAGTACCTTCCCAGAGCACTGAGGGAGTATTCCTGCAAAAATGCAGAAGTATTTTAACACTTACAGTCTTGGTATGTGCGATGGCAAAGGCACAAAGACAGTATTACTGTTACACATTACAGACTTATACTGACCAAATTATAACAGTTAAACACGGAACTAGCTGGACACTGGACTAAAGTGTCTCCACTGTGAAAATAAGGTTCAGTTGTAAAAACTTATATTTGGTTTTAAAATATGAAATAAAGTTCTTGGTTTGCAGTTTGTTGCTATATGATTTGGTTCTTTTTTGTTATTTTTAAAAAGGAAAAAGGAGTCCGAGATGCAAATAACATTTCCTGATACGAAAAGCAGAAAATACTCCTAACACATTTTCCAAGGTCAGCTCAGAAGAGGAAGCTGCTTCCAGACTATAGCTACAAAAATTAACAAGCCAAAAGTTAGAATCCTCTTCTATAGTTAGTCTGTTTATAAAAAACAGACAGAGCATGTTGGTCCTCTCTTCACCCCAGAAACATCCTGTCTGACCTCAGTGAGAGATTCCGGGTATTTGGTACTCTTAACATTTGAGCAAGTGTCTAAATATGGACTCAGGAGCCAACATTTGAATCTGTTATGTAAAAAACCCTCGAAGTCTGTCATTTCAAGCAATGAGACAGCAGAACAGTAATCTGTAGTTTCCATGTCTTCACATAAATGAAGTCTGAATCTATTCTCTCTCCTCTTTGTTTACTGTGCAAAATGCTTCCCCACAAAAAGAAATGAGCTTCTCAATCCAAATGTCACTTTATTTAAAGCAGAGGGTAAGGAGTTTACCCTGGGAGGTGGTGAGCACACTGCAGTGCTCACTGACCTCCCAACAGGCTCCTAAGCAAACAGAAACCAAAGTGCTGCTCACAGCAATGCAGCCATGAAATGATTCAGTAGCAAGCTAAGTACGTTCAAGGATCAGCAGCCAGGCAAAGCACTGTAATGAGTTTTAACTTGCTTTTGCTTGAGAAGCACACACAGTTACTTGCTGTAACTCAGCAGATCTGCAGTATCTCAAGAAGGTGCAAGATGTGTCCAAGTATTCACATTTGCAATGAATGAATAAAGGACATGTGCCCATAAACACTTGCAGCTCCCCAAATGGGAGTCCACCTTACTCAGGATGGGTCAAACGCACCAGTTGTCTTCCCACTGTTGCTTAGAGCAGCCCTAAGGACAGGCTGCAAACCAGATCAGCTGCTTCTCCATAGCCCTTGCAGAGATGCCCATGAGGGCACCCAGCAGCGGCTCTGGAGGAAGAAGGGGCAGGTATCTGCTCTGTGGCTGGGCCTGGCATGTTGTACACCTGCAAATCAGAGCATTATCCCATCTGTTTTCTGGGTGACAATGTCAGGCAGGATCAGTGCTCAGAGGGTCTCTGTGGATCTTCCACTTACAAGGTAGAGACATTAAGAGGCAGGACAACACATCAGGCAAGGATGCGTTAAAAATAACCAAAAAATACAAAAGCAGAAGTGTGACTTTGTGTATTTTTGTTGACCTGTGATCATACTGAAATAGCATGTGTGATTCAGAAGCAAGCCCAAAGCCACAGTCACTCTCCTGACACCTCCCTACCAACCTGCTCACAGCAGCCACAAGACCCTACTGCCCAAAGGCTGTTGTTCAACTGTCCTGGCTCCGAGTTTGAACAATCCTGGGCTGTACTCGCTGTAATGAGTATGATCAAGACTAAGCACATGGGACATAAATAATCTAAAGGCAAGTTATACTCACAGCCTAGTCCAGTTACAGCTTTAATTTGCACATTTTCTCTTTGAAAGCAGTTCTTTTATCTTCTATATAGAGCTGAACCTCTCTCGAATGCCATTTGCAAGGCAAGAGAGGTGCTTTGCATCAGAGCCAAGGCAACACAGAGACCTGCAGTAGCCTTTCTGACCTATCCACCGTGCTCTCCGTGTGAAGTGCAGGACAGAGTCCTTCCATCAGCTCTGTTCATCAGCAGTTCCTCAGCCTCCCCCAGCTTTCCAGTTAGCATTGGGTCCAGATGGGAGAAAAACTCCAGAGCTTAACAACAGTCCTTAGCTGAGCTTCCCACTCAGTTACTTACTGCAAACAGCTATAGCGCAAAGCAGGAGTAGCTACCAAGAGCTGGTGTTACTAAAGCAGTACCTGTGGCTCTCAGTTTATAAAACCTGCTCCTCATTTGCATCCCTGGCACCCCATTATAAAGCAGAACAGGCTACCAGCTACTTTTCTTTTCTAATTCCTCCCCCAGTTCTCTGCTCCTTTCCAGGTCAGCGGTGTAGCTGTAGGTGTGCCTGTGTAGTTCTCTTCGGGCAGAGCAGCAGCGTGCCATGGAGCAGAGCTGCAGTTTTCTATCCCTGTGCAGCAGGAAAGAAGTATGTGCATAGAGATGGCTTGTAATCCATTCTGAATCTGGGCTAAAAAAATCCCAGCTTGTTAAAAAGCATCAGGAAAAGCACCCTAGCACAGCTCGGTGTTGTCTGGTCAGCCCAGGAAAGAGATGTGGGTGTTTCCAGTTTCTGTGGATAGCTCTGTTATCATGTTATTGCCGCCTTTGATGTTATTTGTAATGCTCATGTAGAAACTGGTGTCATCCTAGCAATCATAGGCACCCGGCCCCTGTGAGGACGTGCTGTTGGGGCTGTCATAGCCTGGGCACATACTCTTAGGCTTTTGTCTCTGTTTACAGATCTTTGGCTGTACTTGTCAAAGAGCAAAGTATCACAAAAGCATACTATTTAAGAAACCTTGTAGATGAGGTCTGCCAGCTGCAGACAATGACAGAGGGAGAGCACAACATATAGCCTGCTTTTATGAAAATATTTTTTATTTACCATTCCAGCATTTCCTGCAGTTTGGGGATGTTATGGCTGAAAGGTTTCATTAAAAACACTTTCCTGAGACTGTCCTGTTCTCTAAGATATCTCATATGTATAAAAACAAATAAAACATGAGGAATATCTTCGGGACACCTGGCTTGGCCTTTGAAACACCTAAAACGAATTCCAGAGCAAACCTGTGTTTGTATAATCCGAACTGGTTATACTGCTCTGAGAGCCTAGGTGCCAGCTGAGCTGGCTCTCTCTTGGCAGCTCTGCCCTTACCCCACTCCTGCCCATGCGACAGGGTCTACCTGCCACCACCTTCCCACCCATGGGAGGAAGCCTGACCTTATGTGCTCTTAAGCAAGGCTTCTCCCATGGCAGTCATGGCTTTAATCCCCAAGTGAAGCTATTTTCGTGTATTTGGTGGGGTGACACAAGTTTACAGCACTGTATAGGGGAGTTACCCAGGACAACAGGGTCAGGCTTGTCAGCAGCAAAGCGAGGAGAAATGCCAGCGTGACTCCTTTAGAGCTCCAGACAGAGGGCTGGGAATTGCTACAAAAGGCAGTTCAGACATTATGGGTCCTGCTGCTCCATCTGCACGGCCTCTGAGGCACAGCTTACCGGAGAGGAAAGTGTCATCTCACATCAGAGCTCCTCTGTTCAGCAAAAGCTTGGATTGAGCAGTACTTTACAGCTAATGATGATCTTTCCTGGTGGCAGAATTAAAAATTACCATTACCCACAGAAAAGAGATTTTTACCAACTAAGGAGAAGCTTGTATTTTCCTGTGTGAATAAATGGAAGGTTTTCATATTCACAAGTGGAAAAAAAGCAAAACAAAAACCTGGAAGTGACAGTTTTGTCAAAGAACCATGAGCCTGGCTTGGCAAGAAAGTTCAGCAACAAAATTTGAATCTCAAACTCCTATGCTAAGATGATGTTTAGCAAGTCTATTGTTTAGAATAATTACTTTAGCTTCCTTTTTGAGAGCAAATGCCAGCCGAGACTGGGGAAAAGGGTTTTGTAAGAAAAGTAACAGGATAATTCAGTCATGGCCTCCCAGCAAAACATGTTTGTATTTACTCAATAGAAGCAAGTAATTTTCTGGATCAATATTTGGACTAGATCAAATTATTCACTGTTAAGCCAAAAAAATGGGACAAATCCACTAAGAAATGTTATTTATTTGGAAATTGGTAGTGGTTATTATAAATCAACTTCAACTGGCCCTGATTCAGCTTAACATTTAGCTTCTGGGTTTTTTTATTTATTCTCCTGAATTCCTTAAACCGATTCAGTTCCAGCTCTTTGCTTCCAAGGCCTGACCTGATGTACCTTTCTCCACCAGGTAACTGTGAGTGTTGCTGGATGGCAGATGCAGGTCTTGGAGGAGCAGGAGGTCAGTGAGCTCAGGACACTAGTGATGGTAGTTGTTGCTGTGAGAGACACTGATTTCTCTGAGGAAAGTGTAATGAGCGGCTCAGTTCTGATCATTAAAGTCCCTCAGACTATTATATCAGAGAATTCATGAGGATGTTGACATAATTCTCTGGTTAGGAGTATTTGCCACAGGAGATTAACCCTTTCCTACTCAGCTTCTGTAGAATATGTCAGCTAGAAACTACTCTGTAGTTTGCAGCAGCAGTAAAATGGTAAGTGTAGTTAATACAGCATCTAAACCCATACATTTAATAGAGATGCACATGGCATGGCCAAAATCTTCAAAAGACTGTATATAGATGAAGCTGCCTCCCTGGAGGAGCTGCTGGTCTGGAATTAAAGCAATGGTATGTATTTGGTCTTGCCCAGAAGCAAGTGGCATGGGGGAAGGGAGCACACTGCCTAATCCCAAGTGATTAGTTGCCTGGGTTTGATGTGAAGTCGTACTTAATAAGCTTGTTCAGGACATGGACTTGAGAAAGAATGTGCTGTCTGGAGAACTACACTGAGCATGCTTTATTCTGTGTTGATCATGAGGCAGAGCAGCAAGCCCAAATAGCTCTGCCTCCTGAAACCTCAAGCACGATGATCTACGTGTGTTGGGAAACCAGAGCTTTGCATGGTGGTAAGAGACTGCACTGCAGTTTGCACAGAGATAACCAGCAGGGTTAGGAAAGTTAGAGTTTCTCTCCCACAGGAATTTGACATTTCAACCTTTCCAGTCTTTCTGTTTAGGCGAAGACTTACTGGCTTTAAACAAAGCTTCCACACTAATGATGCATTTAATATTGTTCATCTCCGCTCATGCAGGGTTTCTTTATCATTCATGCTACGTTACCTTCTTTCAAGCCTAACTATTCATGTAACTGCAGACTGTGGGACTCTGAGGGTGACTCTGAGCACCACCTGATCGATTAGATGTCACCTTCCTTGTGGCAAAGGACCGAACTCTGCCTAGCGGTTCCCATGCCATAAGCTGTAGCCCCATGGGTCCCAGATGCCATTTGCAAGCCAGGAGAGGTGCTCTGCATCAGAGTCAAGGCAACACAGAGCCCTGCAGCTTGTGCATTATTTTCTGCCCTGGGTGCTACAGGGACTGAAACCACTCCTGGCAGACCTGGCTGCTACCCAACTTCCTTCCATTGATTAGATGAAACAAATAAACTCATGCAACTGCTGTAACAAGGTATCTGAAGGCAAACAGGGCTGCCAAGCAATTAGTCTCCAAACCATGCCTAATTAGTCCCTTGGGTACATCTTATTACAGAACAAAGCAGAAGATGTCTTTGTCTGTGTATTATATTGGGAGTGTGCGATTCTGATCTGATTTGGGCTGGTGCAAGGCAAGTGGAGTAGGGCTGTTAGATGATCATTTCCAGGACATGTCTGGGGAGAGACCATCTCTTGCTCTCACTGCAGTGATGACAGTTCTGGCTCGTGCAGGCGGTTTGTGCTGGCAGGGGAGGGCAGGAGAAGGGCTGTCAGTTTGTAAGTGGTGCAATATAGAGAGCTGCAGTTTTTATTCTGGATTAGCTGTAAAAGATAAGAGACAGATATAAAAGCAGTTTTGTGTAGGTTGTTAGACACACACTGTAGATTTAAAGACTTTGATACACAGTATATTTTACAATGCAAGTACTGCAAAATGCTTACATGTTGGTTTGGGGCGTAGTCATGAGAAATAAATGGTCTGCTTCTAATAGATAACAAGAAATTTCTTAGCTAAAATCAGCCAGACATTCAATGCTGACCGAATGTTACCATTAAATTCTAGATCCAAAAATAGACAGAATCTGAATGGGGACCGAAATCCTGCTCAGTAACTGTTGGTAAATCCCAGCAAACCACACTTCTGTGTTGAAAGGAAAACACAGGGATGCATCGGTTGGCTTTAGCAAAGCAGAAACAAATTTGCTTTCTCAAATCTGCTGACATGTTTATCGGGATAACGTGAATGAATGCATTGCACTTGCCAATACAGCACACAGTGGCAGCAGAAGATAGAAAATGATTTGAAAAGAGATGACAAACTATTTGGATGCACACACGGCGTTGTTACTTGCCCTTCCTGCATAATGAATTACACTTCTGAGGAAGATGCAACCTAGCAGCAAAGCTGGCTGCTGACTATAGCTCTGGGAAAAGATTCGTAGGGGAAGTCTGGGGGATAAACTGGTCACCCATGCCCTGCAGCAGCAGTGAACTCTTCCTGCTGTCCCCATGGCCCTGGACCTCTGCAGAAGCAGAGTGGGTCTTTGGCCTTAATGGGTATTTATTTTTTTAAAGCCTGAAAAATATTTTCATCCAATTTGCTTTAATTCTTATGTACAGTTTGGGCTCTGTATTGCCTGGGTGGAACAGAGAACATGCAACAAAAGGGACAGGAGCTAATTATGAAAAATACCCTTTGCTTTCAGCTTTCTGCCTCTGTGTTTGCTGGAAAATAACAGATTTTCTTGGCAAATATCAAGAGAATATTTGTGACTGAGCTTGCTCTAATGGACATGAACTGTGCTGTGCCTCTCAGGCCTGTTGCACTTTCAGATGATTTCACCACTTTACAATTCAGCTCTTATGATAACATTTAACACACACTTGTTAAACCGTTCAGTGCAAAGGCGGCATAAAGTCCGGAGAAGGGTAGCATTGTGCACAATCCATTTCTAGATGGTCTCCCTCTTACAAAAAATGCAAGCAAACAACACAAAGGGCTGAGACATTGTAACTTTTTAGGGTAGGGAGTAGAAATTTATTGACAGTGCTGATGCCATTTAGCAAATTGAGCAAAATAATACGTGGAACTATCTTTTAGTTCTCTTGCATTGTGTGGGTTTTACTTTGTCAGTTGTTTTAAAAACCAACCAGCAATTGCTGGGAATGCTGAGTTTAAAAAAAAAAAAAGGGGGGGGGGGGAGAAAAAACTTATCAAGCATTTCTATAGCTTAGTAAACACGATTAATCCAACTCAGCAAGACTGGACCAAAGAGAATTCATTGACCAGTTGATATTCAGAAACATTTTTGTTTAAATATGGCTTTAAATGCCACAAAAAATTGGATCTAGTCCTGAAACCCTGACACATGCGAAGTTCTTATTGTCTGTACATCTGGGCTTATGGTCAGATCTATTTCAATGTCTTCAAAAAATACAAGTGCTAGTAGAAAAGCAGAGAGTCATCAGGGCTTTTTCAGGGCTTAACGGAATGCAGAGCAAAAACCAGTTTAAAATTAAAGTGCCTGGCCCAAAATATGTTCTGCACATCCCCTTTTACCTGCTCCTCTGCATAGTTGCATAGTACTTCACAGATCCGCTGCTAGCAGGGTGAAGGATGGGACTCCCGTCGGGTGTCTCTTAATCTGCCTTTAGACAAAGGAGTTGAATGTGCTGCTCATCCATCAGCGTAAGATACCAAGCAACCCTGAGGAGCAGCAGGCACAGGGACAGGTGGCTGCGGTGCTGTAAATGTGATGGGTCACCCAGATCTGCAGAAGTGGGGGACGGCAGATGAGCTACGTTCCTTGGCCCCACAGCCTACCCTCAGTGGTGCCCCCCATCCTTCCCCTGCTCCAGGGGAGCCCCTCACTGGAGTGTGACAATGCAGCAGCTCGGCCAAAGGGCCAGCCAGCACTCAGCAGTGCATGTTCGGGTCTGAATTGTGGAAAAGGCAAGGCTTATGTAGCTGTGGGCAGAATCATCGGTCATTTTTGCGCTATCCAAGTTTGGGCAGGATGAAATTCATTGCTGCTGTAAAATGATGCAGCATCTCTGAGCAGGCACTCTCTCATCCCATCTGACCCTGACATACAGGTCACATTAACTCCTATAATTTGCTGAATATTCTTTGAAAAACGTTTTAAAGATTTTCCTTCACTGTATCCAGAGTTATAGCTTACAGTTCCCAGAGACTATCAGGAAGGAGAGGACAGACGGGCACAGACAATAGCAGCTGTTGGAAGGGAGACTTGTTATAATGGCACCTGCAGAGACTGATATGATGTGGAAAGGAGCCCACAAATTGTTGAATGGTTCTGG
This sequence comes from Aquila spilogaster, assembly GCA_024606505.1. NCBI lineage: Eukaryota > Metazoa > Chordata > Aves > Accipitriformes > Accipitridae > Aquila > Aquila spilogaster. The sequence continues at coordinate 27,750 of JANHGO010000153.1, forward strand.
GACTTGATTTAGTGTATACACAAGAACCGGAAAAAAGACTGAATAGCTCCTATCTTGTCAGGACACTGGTACGTAATAAATAACCCCTATAAAAATGTTTACCTCCTTTATTCCCAGCAGTGAGAGCTTCTTGATGAAACACATCATTTTCATGAAAACATTTCTAGTTCTCCTCAAGAGCTAGGGGGAGGTTCACCTGAAGAGCTGAAAATGTAATTTGTCCACCTTTTCCACCAAAATGATCAAGTTTAATATTTGAATGAAATCCAGAATTCCCTTTCCTGGTTCTGTCATCTGTAGGGATTTTCTATGTAGATGATGACTGCTTTCTAGCTGTTCCTAGAGACCCACATGAGGGCATTCAAGGAAAAATGCTGTTTTGTTGGCAGTTTGTTGCAAGTTACCCAGTGGTGTAGGTCTGGGATGCAATAACTTCCCACAGCCCTTCCATCACCCAGCCAGCCATCTCTGATGGAAACATCTTTGGGAATCATGAATGACTGTGAGCTGGTTTTAGCAGCACCAGGCTTTCTCAGCTCGACCTCCCTCCAGCTTTCCATGGTGGTTGGAAGTTGCCAACGTGTGTGGCTGAGCAGAGCAGGATGCCAGCAGCTGAGATAACAGAGGGTCTGGCCCTGAGGTAGCCAAAGTCCTCAGCAGCCCAGATGAGCAGGAAATTACCCAGCTACAAATCAGCAACCAGGCAAATATACCAAAGATTTCTGGTTAGATGGAGCAAGTGCTGGAGTGGAGACTTCTGCAAGGGTTTTCTGCACATGGATCTGGGATGGAGTTGGTCTCTGACGACTCCATCACAGTAAAACCCTCCATGGCAGCAGTCAGGCTGGTGGAGCATGGGCCTGACAAGTCCCGGGTGGGCAGCAGCCATGGGCACTTTTATGCTATGAGCTTGATTCTGCCTTTTCCAGGACACTGCAAGCACTGTGCCGGAGCAGGGACTGCACTCTGCCCAGGACCAGCTGCATAGCAGCTAAAGAGGTCAAGGTCCTCACAGCATACATGGGGATGGATCAAGAGCAAAGGAGAAGGTGAGGAGCTAGTTAAAGGAGGTGAAGTGTGGTCAGCAGCTGCATGCATTATGGTCTGTGTGTGTACCCCAGTCTGTGCAGAGCTCGTTTCTAACACAGACTGTGGCAGGATGGCTTAGAGAGAGGAAAAACTCTGCCCTGGCCCTGCCTAGGCTCTGCGTGGCTGCCTGGAGAAATCCTGCCTACCCCACCAGTATACCAGTTAGCCCTCAATTCATGACATTTTGAGTATTTATTTCCTGGCTGGCCCTAGTAAGAGAGCATCTCAGCAAAGACCCAGCTTGTAATTTGAAATGGATATAAAAATGCACTTCTCTAAATACATACTATCTGTACCACCTAGCCTATTTTCAAGCAAAGACAACCACACATAGAAAGATGTGATTGGGGACTCTAATTAGAAGATAAAACCTTGCATTAAAGCTAGGTGCTGGGTGGAAGTTGCTACATTTTCACATTCTGTTTGTGGCTACATTCTGTTATCGCTCTGCTTTGAAAGTGCTGCAATTACTGTCTATTTTAATGAACACTGCTGGAGCTGATATAAATACATCACCAGAACATCTTGTATGCAGTACACAAAAGTCCCTTTTCCTTCCAGAAGTGCTGTAGTGTTCATTTGCATCATAGATTCATGACCAGGCACATTTAACAGCATGAATCAAAGTGCTTCTAAATGCAGTGTTTGTTAGATCGATTGCACCCAACGAGGCTCTACATGCCCATCACTAAATCCAGGGCAACTCCAGAATCAGACCAGGTGTAGCCATACCTGGGGCTGATGGTGGGTATGTTTCTGGATTGCTGTAGAAACATAACAACCCCAAAGGCTCCCTTTTTCCCTTACTGGGGTCGCTTAGCAGGGATTGCAACCACAAGCTGCAGCAAGCAGGGTGCTGGTCATCCAAATGCTCGGACAGTGCTGGGGACTCCCTGCCTGAGAATACCCTGGGAACAAGGGTGTCTTTGGCACTTGCTAACAGTCAGATGCACCCTCCAGTGTTTCATGGCTGTGATGGGGTGCAAAATGCCTCTGTCTCACCAGCTTCCTTCCCCCTGTCAGCGTTTCCAAGCCTTGGAGGAGGTGATCAGGGAGCACAGATACGCAACAGAGGCGAGCTTTGTGCCAGCAGCTGGAGGGTCCCCCCTTGAGCAAAAGAGATCTCCGCAGTTCCCACAGGGCTTTGTCTCCTTTTTGCTTCTTCTTGCAGTCTCTCCATCTTCCCCAACCCTTCTCAGCTGTTTGATGCCAAGGTCCAAGCAGGGCACTTTCTTGATGGTGCCATCAGGAAGAGGAACAAACATATATTCATATATTTTTTCCCCTCGTGTAGAGCTGGTGAACTCTTAAAAGGCTGGGTTTGTTTCTCCAGGAACCAAGATCCCTGAGGAATCTGTCTCCCCTTCATCATTCTTGTTTTGAGGTGGAATTCGTCAAATTTTTTGCAGATGATAGCAGTTTCTCAGAAAAAGGAGTAAGTTGTGGACAATTTATGCAAAACAGAAGGCTTATGCAAAAAAAAAGGCTTATGCAAAAAAAAAGTAAATCAATCTTGTTCTAGTCTCTAGCTGTTTGGACTGTGTTCTCTTTTCATTGCACACAAGCAACTACCATCACCACTAATATGCAAATAAAAATATTTGACCTCAGTCTTTCCTACAGGGAGAAAACCCTCAGCCATGCCACGTATCCTACAGCCAAGGCTTGTTGCATGTCAGGCCATATTTTCTTCCCTAGCCTGAGTCCATGCAGGCTAAGAAACCCACAGGCTCCTTCATAGCCATAGTTATTAGAGAAGACCCAGACCTCTAAGGATGTTTCAGCTCAGTCCTTCTTCAGGTAAGGTTTTTCACAAGCTATTTTCCATATCGCAGAAGTGTTATAACTACAAAACTGTAGTGATGGAAACTGGGACTCAACTGGCAAGAGCTGTTTAGTCTCTTGTTAATATATAGCAGGCAGCTCGCAGACACTGAAACTGCAGCTAGATTCCTGTCTTTACCCAGGCATTTTCTGCATACCAAAATTAACTGTGGTCAACAAAGGAACCTGGGATTGGTTGACAGTGAAATCCTTTAAGCAAATGCACAGATGAATCATTGTGCCAGGTCTAGGGCAGGGGGGAAATCTGAATTTGGGATGCATGCTCTCTACAGGCCCAGAGGAGGTGTGAAACCCATGAGCTCCTGCAGATACCTCCCTGGCAAGGCTGACTTAGTGTGGTGCAAAAGTATTGGTGTTAAACATTGCTGTCTTGACTGGTTATGTGGTTGTGCTCCCCATCAGAGCTGCATTCCGTGGTATGATACAGAAGAGATGCGAGGTCCCCACATGGCGTCAGGAGTGCCATTCGGTGAGTGAAGTTCTCAGTGCACTGCCAGGGCGTCCATGGGGTGGGTTTTTGCATGAAGCTATGAAAAATTCAAAAACTGAAGGGCTGTCCATCTACAGCAGTAGCCTTCCTTATGTCTCATAGGTAAGACAACTTATTCAGCTACGGTGCATTTGAGAATGGGATGTTAGGACTGGGAATTTTCTATTTGTGGGCTTTGAGAAGGACTCTTAATAGGGCTGTGCTGAAAAAGGCAACTGCAAGTGCTCAGCAAAATGCAGGCTGGGAAGGGACTTCTCCCTCTATACACTCCTGGGGGCACACAGGACAGCAGGGAGGGGAAAGCCATTTCAGCAGAGGACAAGGCTGACTCAAGAACAGGCAGAGATGGCCACAAACTTTTTTAGGCTGGAAAACTGAAGCTAGGAAGGGTCTTCAGAGCAGGAGGTGCTAGATGCCCCTGGCAGAAGGGGAGGGAGAGCCTGCCTGCCCCAGGTCCTGTGGGTTGCCAAACCCCTTGGCTCTGGCAGCCCCTTATTTCTCCAATGACAGTCACTGGGACGACAAAATATGTGCAGAGCTTCACCTGTTCCTGGCATTGCTAGTAACACAGTAGGCTCCACAAGGTTTATAAATGCTCCCAGCAAGAATGACAAAAAGCTCTATTCCTGGAACAGCTGGGGGAGACATTACCAGCTGCAAATAAACTCATAGATAACATAAAGCAGCCTCCCTCCCTCCTCGGCGCTTGGCTTCGCTTCCCATCCCAGACTGGGTTCCCCTTGGACATCCTGCCAGTCACCACACTCCATCTTCACCCCACGGTACACCTCCTCAATCCATGGCCAGAGTCAGGGACATCCTCAGCCTCCGGGGATGGGTGGCAGGAGAGTGACAGTGCCATTGCTCATCTGAAGGCACAGGGTGGGGGGCCTGCACCTTGTTGTCTTCCTCCTGGAGCCAGGCAAGAGGAGGGTTAATAATTGCAGCCTGGTGTGATTTAGAGATGAACATCCCCTTCTCCAGTCTTGACCTATGGAAAGAGCAAATCTCATGTTTCTCAGGCATACGTGCTTCTGCAACAAGCTGGGGTTATTACTGCAGTGCAACAAAGTGCTGCCGCAATGAGGGATGCGAGGACAAAGGTCTCCAAATGCTGGCGGTGGCACAGAGATTCCCATTCACAATGAGACACGACTGTGGATTAATTCTGGCCCAGCCGTTGCTCTGAGCGTTTCAGTCACGAGTCAAGCTCCAAACATCATGAGGTTGACTTAAACATGACATTCAAGAAAAATAATTAAGAGTTTCCTTGGTTTTTTGGCATCTGACACCCAAGCTTTTAAGTTACTCTTGGGTCACGGTCTTCCCCACACAGCCACAGCATGGCAAATTGACTTTTAATACAGGCAAGCCAAGATTTTCACCTCCTGACCTGCCTCCAGGAACCGGGGTTTTAACTTGCACCATTAAACATCACAAGACTTTCAGTAAAATCATGAAAGCTGGCAGCAGTCCTGACATAGCTAGGAAGGATCTGCTTTAGTACATGGCTTAATACTAAATCCTAAACCTCTGGTCTTGAGTGGATAAAGCCCAAATCTGATTTTTCTGTTCCTCCTGCCTCCACATTTTAGCACTTTATGTTATGTTGCCTATAAAAGTGGTCAGAGTTGATCCAGATGAACAGTGGGAATAAGACTTCAGCAAATGAAACCTGCAATGGGGAAAAATAACTCTCTGTCTTGCAAATGGAAGTTAAAGGCCCATTAGTTGAACTTGGAAAGAGGCTATCCCTTTTCCAGGGTACAAAGCGGAGCCAAGTTTCTGCACCTAGCGTGGGGCGCGGGTTCCTGACAAAACTAATGCTGGCTTGGAGCAGGGCTAGCTGTGAAAGCTGGGCATCCTGCCCATTGCAATGCCTCAACTGGAGGGGCTGGGATTGCCCAGTGCTGTCTGGGGGGATGTTGTTAAGTTTTTACGGTCCTCTAGGAAATTGTGGTAAATCCTTCAGGTCTGTAGCACTTTCCTACAGCCCTTTCTCACCTAGCGCTGTGATGGGGTAGCACACTGGTTTGTTCAGAAATGATATGAGATTTCTGGAAATAAGTGAGTTGGTAAAGTACCATTCGACCTTCCACAGACTGCTTCCCCCCTCCAGGCTGTTTGTCTGTCTGGGGTCCAGTTTGGGGCACCCCTCACATTTCAGTCTAGGGGTTTGCATGTCTTTTCTCAGCTTGTTGTGACACTCTTCTACTGGGTTGCTGCCTGGCGAATGCTCTACTTGTAGCTCAGTTTATCCCAGCCCCTGAGGGAACCACAGTGCCTGAGATGCTGTTTGGATCTCAGGTTTCTGTTTAAATATTTTGTCTGTGGTTTCTGGCTGTCCGAGTCCCTCCAAGGACCCCTAAAAACTAACAACTCCTGCTGCTGACAGTGGACTCCACCTCCACTGATGCTTCCCCCTGCACCTTTGAGTCCGGGCAGGGAGTTCCTGCCCTGCCTGACTCCGTTTTGCAGCCAGTCTGACAAAATGCCGGTGCAAGGACCCCTGTGCAATGCAGGAGAGGCTGCAGTCCCCGTGTGTGATGCCTTGGCTGCTGCTTTGTTACCAGGATGGATTTGACCAACGGGTCTGCCCCAAACCACACATTTTTCTTCTTGAGGCCCCTACTGCCATGCTGCTCCTGGGGCACCACTTTAGGACCCTGCCCTGTGCTAGCTTAGCAATACGCGTGCCCCAAAATCCTGGGGAGTAACCTGATGCACATCTCCTCCTGGTCATACGACACTAAAATCGGCAAGAACTGACAAACGGGGAAATTCGCAGGGAAAGCTGGCCTTCTACCCCCTATCTGTTAAGTTCATTAAAGGTAGCTTTTAGCATCAAACCAGACATCCCGTGAACAGCTAAGAAAATACTGAACGTCAGCTTAGATGGGAAAGTGCACCCTTGGGCACGTCCTCTTGCAGCCAGCCTTTCCAGATGCCCTCTCTACCACCAATATGTGGGCTGCGAGACTGGCTTCTGCAGAAACCGTTCCCTGGAAACTTGTTTCATTAAACCAGTATAAATGTGCCTTACCTTTTCCTGCTCCAAGTGGCTATTCTGGGTTCAAAAGCAACTGGAATGTTAGGAATTATTAGGAGAGGAACAGAAAACAAAGCAGAGCCTCTGTATAAATCCATCTCAAATATCGTGTCTGCTTCAGCCCTGCTCTCTCAGGCAGATGTAGCAGAGCTAGGAAAGGTACAAAGGTGACCAGAGGGATGGATCAGCTTCGAGGCCACGGACAAGTAGATACACCGAGGCTCTTCTGCCAGAAAGGAGGTGTGGGCAAGGGAGAACACAGTACAGGTCTATAAATTACAAAGGGCGTAAAGCAATGTTCATTCACTTGTAATACCGGCCGTTGGAGGCATAGACAAATGGTGAGAAAGCAAACAGCAAAAAGCATCAGTGGAAGAAAACCCCACCAAATGCTGTGAAACACAGTGACACAAGTGGCTCAGGACAGAAACCACCGGTACTGTGGGGTCAGTGCAGTGACCGACCGGGGCCACCCGCATGTGCTGGTGTCCCCCCTACGGGGACCCTCTTCTGGCCCCGTACAGCTGCCCCTACGTTTTTAAACCTCCCGGCCCCCGTCAGAGGTGTTACCCTGCGGACGGCTTTGGCTGGCCTGAACCGGCGTAGAAACGTTCTCCGGGTCGCAGAGCTGCCCCTCGCTGCCGGCCCCAGCCCGAGAGCAGCCGCCCCGGCGGGGGGCTCGGCCCGCAGCCGCCTGCTGCCACCTCCCGGGGAGGGGAGGGAGGGGAGAGCCGGGCCGGGCCGGGCCGGGCCGCCCCTGCGGCACCGGGCACCGCTGGGGGACAAACCCATCTCCCGGGCGGTGGCTAAAGAAGCGGGCTGGACTGCCGCACGCAAACACCCTCCCCGAGGAGCAGCCGGGCTCTGCGCAGCAGTCCGCCCTACGCACGGCAGCAGGGATAATTTTAGAGATAATTATCCCCTGGTTTTAGTTTAGGGGTATTTTATGCCTGTTGGAGTGAACTGACTCTGTGCCCTCTCCCGGTATGTTTTTAGCACGACGGTTATGCTTTTTTGCTACTTATAAATTCAGCGCCCTTTCTGTGTAAAGCCTGTTCCGTCTCTTGCTGCGTGCAAAGTGTCACCCAGCCCTGGGGGGGGAATCAAGCTAGGAAAAGAGTGCGTTTTACCATTAAGCCCTCAATTTTATTTAAGGAGTACTTAAAAAAATTATAAGGTACAGACTGCTGAAAAACGTTTATTTGGAGCATAGTATCAGGGCATGCTCTGAACACTGAGGGGATGCTGCACACTCAGCTGTTCTTTCAGGACTGAACGGCTCCATCCCTTTGCAAGCTGGTTTAAGAAGTGATCAGGTTTTCTTAGCAAGTCTACCATCTTTTGCCAATATTTACAGTGGAGGCGCAACTGAAATCAGGGATACCGCCATTTGTGACAGTGTTTCTTGTTCATCTTCCATAACATCCAGATTATTTGCATGAAGCGGTGATGTCTTCTCCCGAGTTCATTAACCTGGAAGTCAGTTTGCATTCGTTTTCATTTGGACATACGTGGAGCCAGGTTTGCTCTGACAATTTTGCTGATAATGTTAAAGGCAAAAGAGATCACAGCAAAGATTTTACGCAATATCTGTTGAAAACCTCCCACTGCTTTGGCTGTGCTTTGGAGCCAGCTTTGTGAGCCGCAAACTGCCTGCGTGGCCAGGCCACTGCCCCACTGCCTAGGGGTGGGCACTGACGGGGACCACGGCCTCCGCCAAAGCACCAAGGCAGCAGCCCATGCAGCCATGCATACTGTGCCCCGCACTGCCACGCTGCGAGGCTGAACTTGCACCAAAAGCCTGTTGAAGGAAGGGAAATAAACGGAGGTGTCATTTGACAAGTTAGTCTTTTATTCAGTGCATTGGACTCGTACATCACCACGTCAGCTAACAATTCACACATTCCTGTAAAACCAACGTCGAGTCCAGTCTCTTGTTAAAGATGCTCAGTGTAAAATGTAAAGCAGTCTATCAAATATTTACTTTAATAAGTATAGCTTGGAGCCCAGTAACAGGCTGTGTCCAGCACTTTCGGCGCTGGGTTACAGCAGTGGGTGGAGAATGGATCAGTGACTCATGGTTGGTGCAGGGCTTCATTAACAAACGTCTAGACCCACCTCATTAACATCTCAGCCAATGTTCATCAGACTGCTGTGGAGCCTGGCCTCTCTCCTGCAGCTGCTAGTTCAATTATGCCAGTGCTTTGAGCATGGGTGGAGCTGCACCTATGAAATCCCTAATGCAGCACTGGAAAACCTGATTTGGGCTGGGGCAGCCTGTCTGTGCTCCGCACTGAGGACAGTCACTCCAGAGGCATGGCACGGCACGTCTCACCCCATCCCCACAACTGGGCCAGCAGCAGCAGTCAGAACAGCATGGCAAACCAAAGAGAAATGCAAGGTGCTCAGGCCTGACTATTGGGGCAGAGCGAGACATTTTCAGGATGGAGGGGTCTTACACTGCAAACCTCCAGGCAGGGATGCCTGCACACACAACAAATGGGGCAATTAGATGGATGCTAGGGAACATGGGCAGTTGGAGCATCCCCACTGGTGCCACTGCTGGGGCACGTCCCTCTGCCCGCACATGCTCCACTTCCCGCTCTGTCTCCCACGCAGGCAGGCACAGTGTCCTCAACCCTTTCCCACCCATGGGACAACACCGGGAAGGCTCGTCGGGTATGGCTTGGAGATGGTCCCCCCTCCCTCTTGCAGGAGTCACCCCAGGCAGCACAGGGTGCCCTGGCAGGGGGACAGGGCTGGTGCCAGCCCCACGGCTCCCCTGCAAAGCGCTCCCAGCAAATCCATCTTCGCTCGTCCCCCTCTGCCACCCTGCCCATGTCCCACCTGCCCTGTGCTCTGGCCCCAACTCTTGTCCTGCCTCATCCCTGCCCTCAATCGCTCATTCATTCTGCGTGTAAGGAAGGAGACGGCACATTGCCAAATTAGCTATCTCAGAGGAAATCTATTGAGTTTTATTGAGCTGCCCATTACAGGGCCTGGACTGTTATGGGCAGTCCCTGTGACGAGCATGCGGTGCTAAGGCATGGTGACTGTCCGGCCGGCGCTCCTGGCTGCTGTAAAGCGCCTCTTATTCCTCAGACCAGAGAATCTCTCATCCAGCGTCAGGCTGGTCTGCAGGGGAAAGGGAGAGCGAGTCAGTCCCACGTCTCATGGCAAAGCATGGCCAAACTTGTAGCGGGGTATTGATTAGAGCCCATCAGTCAGGACGGTGCTTCACAGCCAGTTAGTCAATTAAACCACTCAGCACACGGAGACAAGGAGCTCGACAGACTGTGTGTGGCTGGAAAACCTCCAAGCAGCACCCAGCCCCAAGACACTGGGCGTCCTCGGCAAGAACAGGAACAAGCAGATGGCATTTGAGCACAAGGCATCAAGTAAAACCAAACCATCCAGACAAGAAACGCCGGCAATGAAGAAGGTGGAGCAGGATTTCTGACCTGCCTCGGGGCTCTTGGACCATACTTCAGCATAAAACAAGGCACCAAGAAGGTCACCAAAGCAAAGAGAGAGCAAAGCCCAGAAGTGCTGTGTGTCTCTGAGGAGTGGGGAGCACCGACAGTGAAACGGTCCCCCCCCGGCCAGGACCACTCACAAGCAGCATCTCCCCGCTCCGAGAAAGCACATGGACAGGCCAAGAAGGGCCAAGAGAGTGGGGAAAACTGGGCTGAGTCTGTAGTTGCAGAACAGTCTTCTCAGGTGCTTTCAGTGTTGTGAGCAACCTAGCCAACACGGCTACAGGACTTTCCTCCCGGGTTATGCTAGATAAACCCAACTGGCAGCCCCAAAAACCTCAGCGTGATGTTAACAGCTTAGCGGCAGGGCTGCTGCAGGGTGCAAGGCGCTGCCTGTCCTGTCGACAATCCTCTACCTGGTTGGCCATCGCGCGGAAGTTGAATCTCAGCAGCACTCCCTTGGGCTGGGGCTTGGCCACCCGCGGCGGGGGCCTCTGGCTTCGCAGGAACGGGCGCTTGGATCCGGGCCTGGGGAAAGCACAGATCTGAAGTCACTCAGGATGCTAAGGCAGCTCGCTTCCTATCGTCTGCAAACCAGCAAGGAGTAAAGGAGACACCCGCATGCCCCATACATCCCATGGCATGTCTCACGGCAGCTTGGGAGAGTCTGAAGGGTGCCAGGAGAGCTGCCATGCAGGCAGAGTTCCAGCACTGGGGACTGTGTCACATCAAGGCTATCATGGGGTGCTCTCTGCACCCAGGACATGCCAAATGCCCTCACCCACCCTTCTTTCTACCCCTGGGTGGGTGCCGGGTCTGGCAGCTGCACTGGCTCAGCCCACGGGTGAAGCTGCCCCCTTCCAGCGTCTGTGCTCCTCTGACACAGCAAGCATGCAGTGTCCCTTCGGGGCACGCGGCATTTCCCCCGCGACACCTCACAGCGAGCACAGCCATCCTGCCACCTCCCACACGCTGCTGGCGCTTCCATTTCTCCTTACTCTGGATAGCAAACAAGCTGCATGGTAATTACCGTCTCCTTTCAGATATGCTGGGAAGGGAACGAGACATCATTTGCTAACCATTTTGGGCCTGAACCATTCATTGCGCACTCTAATAGAAGAAGCGAAGCTGCAATAATGCTAAAAGGATTTGCAATGGCTTTTGTAGGGCTCCCATCCTAACAAATCACCTCATTTACTTACGCGCCAGTCTGGCCCGCCTGGGGATTAGCCACAGAAACCGTCAGAACTGCTCCGGGGCTGGGTTTCACTTGCCACCTGCCGAGACAGGGAGATGTATCCAGCTTCAATTCGAGCATGAAAGAGCACGTCATGTTTGCAGCATGCCTTTGTTCACCAATTACCTTCTCATCCTTGGTGGTTTCCCTTCTCCATTAGCATCCATCTGCTGTGAAATATATTTAAAAAAAAATGACTTAAAGAATTAGCCCTCAGAAACAATGATTCCTTTTCCAGTATTTCATTTGGTATATCTGAATAGCGCTTTCTTTGCATGTTGTCAAGAAATTCGCTGATTTTGGGTTTCCTGCTGGCACAGCGATCTGTACGGGGTGGCTTTACTTTGCCCTGCTTGTGCTGCTGTATAAGCTGCAAGGTTTACTTTTATCACCTGCCCAGGTTTTATTTTCCAGCTGTCAGAATATTAAGCTGCATTAAAAATTGCCTGTCCTGCAAATACTTTCCTAGGAATATATTCATTGTTAAAGTCATCCATCTCTCCCAGTTACTTTTGGAAGCAAAGATACAACTGGGCAAAGGCTGGTAAAACTGAAGGCTTGTCACCATCAGCAGGTTGCAGAAAAAAAGTCTCGATACTGACCCCTCTCTGAAAGTTGGCTTTGGAGAACCGCTGCTGCATCCGCTTCTGCTGGAAGGCTGGTCCCCTGTTTAGCAGGAAAGGCCTGCTGATAAAGGAGGAGAGAGAAAAGGACATAGGTGAATATGATGCCAGGTCCCTCCTAAAGTTTAATGCTGAAATACCTAACCCAGCGTGGTACTAAAAAGCAGTATGAGAAGCAAGTGAGGCTACGGGTTACCAAGTTCAGCCCAACAAGTTCTTCTGCCAGCAAAGGATTTCAGAGGAACTCGTTTTTCTGCTCAAATGAAACAACAGCTTGTGTTTGTTCTGAACTCTGCTTGTTAAAAAAAAAAAATCATGGAAGAAAATTGTAGAAAAAAATTTGGTCAGAAGGGACCTCTGGAGGTCATTCAGTCCCTGCTCTACTCAAAGCAGAGAAAGACGGGATTGCAACGGAGCTTCCTTTCGAGCTCGGAGAACACAAGGACCACAATGAGACAGGCACCAAGACTGTGCCCAGTACGCGGCAGCCGGCCTTTGTCACAGCTCCTGGGGTGCAGCATCTGCTCCTGCAGCCCTTCACCAGGACAGACTCCCTCTCCCTGCCTATCCCTTACGGCTGGAGTCTGTATTTCCTGCCTTTATGAAAATAAATGCTATTTCACCCTTCAAAAGTTTTCCCCAAAGTGACAGAGGAGAAGTTTAATAAAAAGACAAAGGTCACATTTTCCGTGCTTTCTAAAATAAAATGACAGATCTAATACCTGAATTATTAACTATCAGCACGAGGTTATTTTATTTCCAGGTGCTTTCCTAACATACCCAAGGGTATTTTTCTCACGTTGCATGAACAGACGGCTGTAGCCACTCCCAGCTGGCGCAGACCAAGAGCAGAGCCCCAGGAGCTGCACAAGGAATCGCTGAAAACCAAAGAAGCCCACAGTCACCAAAGATTTTACCTTCTCCCTGGGGCGTGGGTGCTGGCAGCAGCTGCTCTAAATCTCTTTGGGCCTGGGGGTGGCCGTCGCCGTCCCTCTGGCTGCCTGCTGCTGCTGCTTTTGGCGAAAGCATCGCTGTTCTTGTTGCCCTGAAAGAGCAGCGAGAGCTCAACAGTTGCCACCCGTGCCGTAATCTCAGTGCACAAAGAGGGAGTGAGCGCGAGCGACAGCACACAACAGCCCTTCCCTCCACCGACTGACGCTGCCTGAAAAGCCGGTGCATTTATTTGGCATTTTCTATGGCTCTGTCTAGGAGGAAATCCAGCCTGCTCCTAAGTGCAGGTGGTGATTGCTGACACTGCAGAGGTTCCCTCACTGCTCTTGGACGCGTTCAGCACCACTTGCAATTGCTTCAAAGGGGGCTCAGCCCCGCGCTGTGTGCTCTGCATTCCCCCTATTCTCATTCCCAACTGTTTTTCCTTTGCAACTTCTGCAGTCTTGCAACAGAACAACCCTGCTCTGCAAGTGCTTTTTTTCCTCCTTTGATATTTTCATGATGGGAAACTGATTCCTCGCTATATCTGTTAAAACCTGGTCTCTTCCATGGTCTTTTGTATTTATGGCAGAAATATTTCTACCAAGCAGTGTTGCTGTAGTCCCAACGTTTGGACTTAGTATACACTGTTGTCAACAATCAGTATGTGTGTCTTGGTTCCTGGGCATGAAACTACAAGTACCAGGAAGAATGCTTCATTCTAATAGTGCAGAAATACCAAAAAAAATTAGTCCATGGAGTGCAAATCTCGCACAAGCCTAGCATTATAGTTTTGCTCAGGTTTCTTTTCGGTCATTGACTCTTTCTTGTTTGGACACGTACGTTGCCCAGTCCAAGCCCTGAAGCATGAAGCACATCAGAAGACCCCTCAGCAGCGTAGGTCCTCCTGCAGTTACTTATACAAATTGCCACAGACTTTTATTTCTGTGGGACAACCACCATCACTGTTACTACCCACTAACTGAGATGTGTTTCCACATTCTTCCCACTTGGTTTATTTCTGCAAAATGGAAGCTACTGTAGAATTATGCCTCCTAGCAACTGCTTATTACTTTCTGTTAATACCCAGCCACACTCAATATCTGAGTCATCGCAGTCTTTATTTTCAGGAATAACCACACTCCATGCACATGCATGCTTAGTTTAGGGCTCTCTTATTTATACCCACAGGACACAGCCATTAAATCTGCCATCATGTTTGCCACTTTGGTGTTTTTTTAAAAGCTTACTGAGCATACGTGACCTCCTAATTGAGTGGATTTCCATCAGTGAGGATAAAAACAACCCCCTCTCACAGAGGACTATCTACCCGCCTGATTTCCACCTTCTACACCAAGCCAGTTTAATGTTAGTGACACTCAGAAGAAAGCTGTAAGAATTACTTTAATGGTGAATATGTACCTTCCTTCCGATCTCTTGAGTCTTAAAAATAACTCAAAACCCAAATGAAAATATTTCAATCTTTTTTTTTTAAAGTGTTTTTGAGCAGAGATAAGACGTAAACATTTAAACTTGAAAAAGGGAAAGCCGTGGATGAAAAAAATGCATTTTACACTGAAGCATGTGGGCGATCTGACCCATGGCTGTCACAATAGTGGGAATCAGTGTCTCTGGGGGGTATACCCACTTGCTAGTCAAAAATATGTCTCTAAACCAAAGCCACCTGAAGTCAACAACAGTCTGTCCTTTGACTTTACTGAACCTTGGTAAGTGCTCTGGGTGGAGGACAAATAATGGTGAATCTTAACACACCTCCTCTAAACGATAATAGTAAGATGAGATGACATGGAATTTGCTTTTATGGAAATATTTTAAAATCTTTTAACAACACATTTTTAAAAAATCTTGTTTGTAAAACCCATGGGAACTGATCCAGTAAAATTATGCCAAGTCATAAGCTTATAAAACCAACTGGAAAATTGCTCGTTTATATGCATATGTGTCTGTACCCACCTATGCCTGCAAATGCTATGCAAGGGCATACAAAAGATAGTGCCTGTAAATTTTTTATGTAGATTGTTCTTTGGGGTGATCCAGGATCATAATATCCAGCAGATTTCTACATGACATTTGGGAACAGCTGTACCTTCCTTACCGCCCTACCTCTTGAGGCGATGCCTGGCGATTTAAAGGGCTCACTCCATTTAATGCAGCAGCTGGTCTTCTCCTGGGACTGGGCACAGTATTCCTGAACTGCCTCCGATTGTATTGCTGTTGTCCAAACCCTCTTCTAAAACGGTTAGGTCCTACAAAAATAAACTCTTATTTTAGCATCCTTAAAAACTCAATTTATGATTACAGTTTTGCAAATTAATTACAAGGTTAACTTAATATGATATAGGAGTATCTACATAACTAGTAATGCAAGAATCACATCAATTTATTCCAGAAAAGTAATTTTGCAGAATATTAAATAATTTATCTTTCCAATGTCTCATTAACATTCTTATTATATGTAGGACTGACAAACACATTATTTGATTTGAAAGAATATAGAAGAGAAAAGCCTTCCATAATTCTGATTCCTAATAAAGGCAGGAACACTCACATCAGGAAACCTGTCAATCTGTTGTCAGAGCTCACATTGCTATGAATTAACTGTGAAATGGAAAAAGCCTTTTGATACAGATATGCAAGTGACTCGAGCATCCAGAAGCCAACACCACAACAGCCTGGAATAGCTCTGAGTGCCCACATTATAGCACTTCATAAGTGAAGACTGGACCATAATTTTTTTTATATATATATGGGGTTTTTTTCAGCTTGACATATCCTTACCACATATATTGAAGGGGGCACCTTCTGCTGCTGTTTTACGTAACTGCACAGTACATACACACCAACAGCTCGTCTTGCATTTAACATTTTCCCCTAAGCCTGTTTATGATTTTCAGGTGTGCTGAAGTGTCGAGCGAGAGGAAAGCACTCCATCAGATAGAGGCATAGTGTATTGAAGCCTAATTACTCCACATGATAAACTTCTGTAGTCATAACGAAGTAGACATTTTCTGAGTCGCTGTACCAGTGAAATGTACACGCATACTCAGAGGGGTGTATAAATCAGGCATAAAGCAGTGCATGGCAGAGGGCAGCAAGACTGCAATTAAACCCTGGACCATATAGCAGAACCTCACTGATACCAACCACAGAGCAGTTAGATGCATGTATTGATCCTATACCATCGATTCCTACACCACGGCAATTTATAATGACTTGGAGCAATTAGAAATGAAGTGTTCTGAGGCAGCGGTGACATCGCTGTCAGAGGCCACCACCGCAGTGATTAATGAAGGCTCCAGCCCCAGGGTGTAACACCGGTCGGCGTCAGCGTGGGCTGGTTACACTGGAATACAAGTGAAGACGATTTGAGCTGCTCTGGCTCTAAAACAAAAGGGCACCAAGGCACGTCCGTGGGAAGCACCTCCCGAACAGCACGTCGGGGTTGCTTCGCTCCCTATGGCCAGAGGTGCTGGTTGGGAACACTCACAAAAATGCAATACTATTCACAGGCTCTGTGGGGCCAGTCGTTATCTTCTTTGCAAACAATGCCCTCTCACCGCAGAAGCGCAGGTGTGTAAATGTTCCTCTCCAAACACTTGAATTTTGGCAATCCGTGTCTTTTTGACCAGATGTGGTCTCGCTGTGTTTAACGGCCCTTTCTTCCCTCCTGGTTCTGTTCCCACGGTTTGTTTTTCCCTTTCTTGTTCCTTTCAATGCCCACCCTGGGCTTGCCCCTCTCTTGCCCGTTTGCCAGACCGTTCTCCTGCAGGCCACCAAGCCTTGCAACATAGCTCTCCTGCACCCTGGAGAGGGCATCTCCTCTGCGGCAAGACAGACCGAGCTCAGCTGCCTTTCCTGGTACTTCATCGGTGCAATGGGAGGGACTGATGCAAAAGGCAGCCCTGACTAGAAAATCATGCCCCTGTCAGTCAGTTTGCATTAGAGAGCCTCTGCTCAGCAGTGCACTCAGGCACGCCTCAGCCGGCGTAAATAACTAATGCCGGAGCCATCAGCCTCCGAGGGGTACCCCGTGTACACCAGCTGGGGACCAAGGCCTCGGTCCGTTGTGTATCCTGAAGTGTGACACATGGGAGGCTCCATCTCTGCAAAAAGTCTGGCAGATATTTAGTAATGAAAGAACATTTGAATAAAACCCCACAGCATCAGCAGCCGGGGAAGACCCCCACCGTGTTTGGGTGCACGCTCAGAGCCTGGTGCCGAGCACACCTGCGTTGGCCAAGAGGCACCTCTGCCCAGCAAGTCCAGTCTGGGGAGAAGCCCCGATGTCTGACAGACTCTTTTTCCAAGGATATTTGAAATTCAAATTTCTTGTCATTAAAAATCATCTTTCCCTCACTGGGGAGATGGTTTAAGCCATATTCCAGGAGGGATAACAGCACTTAGCTTGCACGAATTCTCTTGCTGGTTTAATCAGCATAATACCCTTCTCCAGCCTCTGTCATTACAGTGCTGGGCTGTTCTGATCGTCATTTTGATAAGGGTCATCACGTCTCAGCCCAGAAGGGACTGCATTTCAGCCCCTGAAGAATTATGGGCTAAATTCCCAGTCGTGCTGAGCTTCCCAAAATTGCTACTGACATCAGCACCACACAGCATGGTGGGTCTCTGCACTTGGCAGGGCTGAATTCAGACTCAGTTAAAACCTATGAAATACTAAGACTAGCAGAAATAATTCTATAAATGAACAGAAAAGTTCTCCTTTCTAAGGAATAGCTAAAAAAATATTTTGTTTGATTTATTTGACTCTGCATGCAGTAGTCACTTGAGTGTGGAAGAATATCAAAGCCTGTGTTTTTGACAGAAAAATCAATTTGCAAAAGGCAATTATCATCATTCTGTTTTGAACTGAAATGATTCTCGGTAAGGCAATATGTGGTGGAGACCAAGAACATGAGAGTGGGAGGCAGACCGGAGACAAGCAGGATTGCTCCTAGCAATCCCACTGGCCTGATGTGCCATTGGCACTCCAAGGCAAGACTGCAACGACATTGCTGCAAAATGTCACTAAAATCTTCAATGAAGTGATTTAGCAGTAGTTAAAAAAAAAAAGCAAAATTTTGATAGAGATGGCATTTCATGCAGCAGATCACTTTGGTTTTGTAGATAAAAGCTAGTAGAACCAAACATAGATTAGTGTGAGATCACTCGGTAGTATAAAAAAACTCATCATAAAAATAGCATGGTTGGCAAAAGAGACAAATTAGCTCCAATAACTGAGCTATCAAAGACAGTTACTGAAGGGGTAATTTAAGTGTGTTCTGGGAAAAAGAGGATTAGGAAGAGGCATAATTAAAATATGCAAAGCCAAAAGGGAATAGAGACTAGATATTAAGTCACTTTGAATTAGTAATTCATGAGAGGGTGGAAGGGAGAGAAATGGATGAATTTATGCTCTGAAAGGGCCCTGATATTCCATTGTTGCAGACAGAAAAGCTATTCAGAGCCCGAGTACATCTTATACGCACACAGGAATTAGACAGGAGAAGGATTTAAGAGCTGTATTTTGTTACACAAATGTGTTTTCCAGCTTGGCAGGCCTCCACCGTCCCAAGGCGCTCACCTACCTTGCAAATTCCTCTGCATCCAGGCGCGGAAACGGGGCCGTCCATACCCGTATGCCGAATTCCTGTTCTTGACCTGCTGCCTTCGCCCGTCCCCTGCAGAACTGGCATCTGTTTGCTCTTTCCTGTGGCGTTTTATGATATCATCTAGATTGAAATGGCAAAGAGGAAACCCATAAAACCTGCGCTTTCTACCAACAGTGATTCCCACTTTCAGTGCTTGCAATTGTCCGCAGTAAAAATGGAGCTTGCGGTTCTGTAAGCTACGCTGGCCGAACAATAAAAGACTAAGCTTAGCTCAGAAAGTATAGGATCAATTTACTCGGCTCCTGCGGGCTGGAGATTAGAGTGCAGCAAATTATTTAAAAATGTGCTACCATCCAGCACGTATCCACCATGTGCAGGACAGAGATTTCAGACTCACGTCCCACCAAGGGATCTGATCCTGCAGATTTCCCACAAGCATAAGGGAATATGTTTTTGCTGCAGCACCGGGAGCTCAGTGCTGGGCAAAGAACATTTTTTGAGAAGGTCTGACTTGGAAGGCTGCGGGATAGGTGGTCAAAGGGGGGAGAATGGGCAGAAGCACCCATGGGTGCACCCATGCTGTGACGGCTGCTCCAAGGCGCTTCCCCTGCCATGCACGGGACATGGGCGCTGCCCCGTGCAGAGGACGTGTCCCTGATGTATAAACAACACAAATGCTGTTCAAGTGTCATGCAAACACAAGTGGTATGAATGTTCCCCTAGCCTCTAAATTTGTAAAGGGGAGAACTGAAGCTTGGTGCAGTAAAGGCTGCGATGTGAGGGCTGCGGGGAAGGAATCTCACTTGTACAGAGTGACTGTCAAGAAAGGTGACATCATGGTCTGCAAACACTCATGGCTCACCAGGCAGTTGCAGGACGGTTTCCTTTCAAGTCCCATCTCCTGGAGTCAGCTACCTGCATGTCTTTCCTCAGTGCTTTAAAAAAACAAAGCAAGTTTCTAGCCCTTGGCGGTATGAGATGAAGCTTGAAGCCATAAACCTTTATGGCTCAAAAACTAGTAAGCAAATAGATGCAACATGCACAATGAATATCACCAGTACTTTGTATTTTAAGTTCCAGTCTTCAGGACCTAACTCTTGATTTTCTGACTATCTGGGGTAGATGCTCCTGCTTAATTACTCAATATAGCTAACCTAGAAACAGCTGGATAAGGATGTGTCCACCACAGAGCAAGAACCTCTCAGCTTCTGCCATTGTCTGGTGAAGCAGAGAAGAAGAATATCCCAAATACAAGAGGACTGTGAGGGGGATGCCCGCTCTCCCCTGCAAAACTTGGGTTGTCCCGTATAGACCTGTCTACACCGCACCAAGGGAACCAGCTCTCGTACTTCACATTGAACACATCGATTTGATTTCCATGCTTGCCCCACTGCCAGCAGCAGTAAGATATTTTGGGAACCCTGCACAGCTCTCTGCAGACAGGAGGGAGGGCAACCAGCCCGCTCCTGTGCTGCTGCAGTATGAGCACTGGGACCAGGCACAGCTGCCTCTCGCCTCTGAATCCCAATTGCCACCCCACCAGGTTTTATACCCCATAAGGGGTATAAAACAGCCTGAATGCAGCAAAACTGACCCAGGATGTGCTGCCAACGTCCCTGGACTCCCCTCACCCAAACTTATTAGGCAGCTCTGAAAATGTACTTTACTGAGCTCTTCCATGAACTATGACATGTTTCTCGCATTCTTTGCAAGACACCATCCAAATGCAGTTCCCAACGCGCAGAGCCTGTATGAAACAACCAATTACTTTCCCTGTGATTTAGACACTTTTGGTTTAAAACTATTAGTAGCACTGAGAAGATCACACAAAATTTCTCCCAAGGACATTTTGCCACTGGGCTTCACCAGTTCAGACCCAGCCAAGCATCCTGGGTGCTTCCCTAGGCACTGCTGCTGTAACCAGCTGCACACACCCTGAGCTGCACTAAACTGCTGTGCTTTACGAGAGAGGACAGAGAGAGCACAAGGGACACAGAGGAAGGTGATGATCCACTTGCAGTATCCAGAGTATACCTGACAGGGTTTTGAAAGCTTATGCCCAACCTCAGCAAGTGTTTTTAACTCTTTAAAAGATGGCACTGGAAGCTGAGGTACCTAGACCATGAGCAAACTACTTTTAGATGCAGAGCTCTATAAAGAAACAGCTCAAAGCCCCCCAGTTCTCAATGAGTTTATCTGAAATCAAGGGGATTTTCTTAATTCAAGCTGTTCTGATAAAGAGGAAAGGCAAAGGCAAAGGGACACCTCCTCATTAATTTGTATTTTCCAACAATTTCTTCTTTTAACCTCAAACCTTCCAGAAAATATTCAGCAAGTAATAAAGCTACATCTGTTAAGCTCCAAGCAGAATGTTTTAACATCCCTTTAACGAATCAGTGAGGAAAAAAGTGTCCAAATCAGCCCTTTTCCCAGGCAGTGGCTAGTCCAGCTCCTTAATGAATCGCTGGAGTGAAAGCACAGAAGTGCCATTAGCTTTCAATGGGTGATTATCACAAACAGCACATCATACCTCCAGTGCTTGTCACTTGTCATTTTCTATCAAGAAACTCCTGTGTCCAAATTAATACAAAGCCCAGGGAAAACAAATGAAAGCAGAGGTAAGAATAGGCTGCGTGACTGCTTTTGTGATTTCTCTATCAAGTCTGCCAGGAAGAGAGCACGCTGGGAGACGCTGGACGAGATTCTTGGTATGAATGCGCTGATGTTCTCAGCTAAGTGTGCCTTTGGGACATGTGCTATTTGGGGCACAGGCTGCTTTGAAGTGTATCGACAGCATCCCTGCTTGCTCTGCGGGGAGGTGGATGCAGGCATCCAAGGGTGGGCTATCTACAGTGCGAGGAAGAGCTTGCTGGGAACGGAGAGGAGATGAATGCTCAGGTGTCTGGTCTATCACCATTCAGTGTCTTTTTTTGTTTGGGTACAAGTTGTCTTTTGCACCCACAAATATGATAGGGTTAACAAAGCAATGTAATGGAGTGCTACATAAGGCTGGAAGGGATCCTGAGAGGTCATTTAAGGTACCCCTATGCCCTCAAGACAGAATTAGATCTATCAGGACGGCTTTAGAGTAACTCCTGCAGTTTCCTGTGACTGCTAACTCAAGTAAGACCCAACGCATCTGGAAGCACAGAAACAAGCACCTGACACTAAAAGTATCCATTCTTCGCCAAGGTTCTTGTTTTCCATTTCTCTCTTCTGCCCCGAGTAAGGTGTATTCTGGATTGAATATGGAGGTGGACCACAGGAGGTCTGACCGGGGGAAGCACCAAGGGAGAGCAAAAGCAAAGGGAGTATTGCACATCAGCAAACAGAAAAAGGGTGTGCAACACCATGGGGAAAAAACTAAATGAAAAATTAGGGACCCACTATTGCTGTAAATCCTCATAGCACCATTAAAATAAAGGTGCATCAGACAAGGGATCTGTTTGAATTTGCAGTGGAAAATGTTCTGCTATTCCTGAGAAGTGGCTCACTGCTGGGAAGAAATGACACAAGATTTTGGTTAGGAAGCTGACCCAATAATAAAACGTGCTAGTGAACTTTCCTTCCACAGCAGAGATGTCAACCCGATAATCCACCAAGATCTATCGTCCAAGTGTCGGAGTCCAAGCCTTCGGAGTTAATAAAAGGGCAGTTGTTTATGCACAGTTCACATATCCAGTGCCAGAGGAATGGCGAGCATCACGAGCAAGCAGCTATAAATAGCCTGCACACCCGAGGACATGTCTCATATCTTTATTTCAATAGAGGGCTCATTTACGTAAGCCTCTCCCAACCCGCAGCGCTTGATACTCTGCCCTCTGAAGTTACGGGGTGCTGCCAGCAAAGCACAGAGATGGGTCTGAAGCCGTGATTCTCTCCCACCACCCGCCCACCACTCCCGGCTATTTCTTCGCCTTCTCCTGCCCGGTCCCCTTCCACCGCAACAGGGTGCAGGCCGACCGGGGGGCACCGGCACTGCGGGGCCACACCACGCTCCTCTGCCCGACTCTACCCACCCCGCCACGACGCATACGAGCACAAACCAGACCCCCGGGCCCGGCCGGGGGCACGGAGCCCCGCGCCGGGACCGGCCCCGGGGGCGCACGGAATTGCACATGTGTATTCGCACTCGTACATTGCGAAGGTCCTAAGGACTTGAGGAAAAGGAAGGTGCAGAGAGAGAGTCCTTGGAAGTGAGTGATTTATTTTTACTTAAAACTGAAAATTCAGTGCATGCAGGTCCCCTCTGCCAGATAAAACAACAAAGTTACAGAACTCTGTTTTGCCCTCAGCTCTCTACCGAGCCGTTCAGCTTCTTGTTGCAATGAGATGTGGAATATTTTTGCAACTCACAACCGCTGGTATCACAGAGAAAAGCCTCATGTCTCATTGGCTACGTGGGACTGTGAAACCCCCTTTTTGTGTGTGTGTTAGGGGGGTAGGAGGGGCAGCTCCCCACCTTCTGTATGAAGCTTGTTATGTTAGCACTTGTGGACAAGAATATCTGGAAGATTGCACAGACTTTTCTGCATCTAAAGAAATTCATAATTATGAGCTTTGAATTCACATTCCCTGTTAGATGACAGCATGTTTAGGAAGCTTATGTCCCCGTTAAGCTTCTGACTTTTGAAATTAAATTAGGCATGGCAGAGGGAAGGCTTGGGGGATGAGGGAATATTTTTTGGCAAGTGAATGCAAAACTGAAAAGTCAGATTTGCCAAGCATTTTTCCAGGGATGTATGCATGATTTGCATGTCCCCACTCAGCCTCGTAACACATCCTCAGTGTGAAACTGATGGGGAGTTGTAGGGAAATGACAGTGATAACGGAGGAATTAAGGGCAATATGAAAATTATTTAGGTTTCCTTGATAAAAACTAAGTGATGCTGGTTAATCAGTGGATTTATTATTTCCCCTCCCGTCAGAGGAAATTATCTTTTTAATAAATGCTTAAAACTGAAACCGTGATCTTTGCATTAGCAGTAGTTGGAGAACCTCAGAAGGAGGTATCAAAAATTTTTGAAGCTGATCCAAAAGCACAACAAAGCCTTTCAGTGTAGAAATCACGCTAAAAATCTTTCAAGCTCAAATTCTCTTGTGAGATCTCCACTTTTACGTATGCAGAAAGTATCAAGAGACTGTTCTTGCATATCGTATTATTGCAGTAACTCTCACTGCAGGAATTACAGGTATGTGTGAATATTAAAATAAATATCAGAGCTAAAATATTTGAGTTCATTTCAGGTTTTAGGTAATGGCTCTCTATTGTTGATGCAGTTTCCAAACTCTATCCTTTGTCCTTGGGCTTTAGCAAAACACTTCAAAGGACACTCCAATTTAAGCATCTGGATATTCCTATCAAAATCACTACTTTCTTCACATATTGAAGACAAAGCAGGTGTTTGAGATTTTTTTTTTCTGGATAGTTGATTCAGAGGAATGTTTTGAAAAAAGAGTCAGAGCTGCCTGCAGAGCAAGCAGGGTACTGTCCTTGTTTCTCTCCATTTACTGAGCTGTAGAAAGTCCTACTTTCTGATCTGCCTGAAAATTCAGTGTGTCAGATGGGGAAGGGGGCCAGTTTCAAGATTGTGAAGATTTTGTAAGGATTTCCCCTTAAATAGTAAATTGTTCTTACATGGCAACCACCTACAGAAGATAAGGAAACAAATATCAAAACCAATGCTGTGACCCTTGGGGAAAACATTACTATTGTAACTCAGAGTGGGTGCAGATGATTAGAATGAAATAAAATCATTTTTATATTTGGGAGACAATGGGAAAGAGTTGAATTCCTCAGTTTTGGGGGAGAAGTGGAACTTGTCACCACTCTTTGTTGAAAAGCAGCAGTCTTTTGTGGTATTTGATTTTATTCAGGGACCCTATACAACTTTTGGCATGGATGAGGGCATACATAAAATCATGCATTGTTTCCTGGAAACCTCATAGTGTCAGTCAAAACGCATATAAATCAAAGAAGATGGATCATGAAGAGACAAGAAGAATTGGTTTATGACAGAAGATTAAAAGAATCTAATTTATGTAGCTTGTCTGAATTAAATTAAGTCTCAAATCATGATGAATAAACACTTTAAGACTGTGAACAGCAAGGGCAGACACATTGTTTAGGATTTGTCATAGAAATATCACTTTCAATAACGAGATGAAAGTAAGCAGTAGAAGATACTGACTGGCTATGAGTAGAAATGCTTAGGAGAACAGGTTCACAAAAATAAAAAAGTAGATCAAATTATTAAAAATGGATTGGACAAAACATTGGAAAAGTATCAAACTTCTATTTTAATATCACATTCATCACTTTGATGATCACTTTCCCTTTCAGAGATGAAAATTTTGCTTAAACAAGAATGTGAGAGTGGCCCATCATTTCTCTAATTTCTGGTTTCTTTTCTGCCCCTACTCTCTATTTCTTGCAGAGAAATATATATTGGTCTGCTGTCTACAACTCAGTTCATAAGCAACCCTCTCCAGACCTGGAACTGGGGCTGTGTTGCTTTTCTCCAGTCTTGCAATACATCTTCAGTATCTGTCCTCTAAAGTCAAGCAGTTTGAGCAGCTGATTTTGCTATTCTGGTCACTGCTGAAAACAAAACACAGTTCCTCACTGAGCTGGTCATGAAAATGCCCAACTGAGATGTCAACAGAAGCCATCAACCTATGCAAATAGCTTTTTTTTTTCCTGCACTGTCTCACTCTGCTTCTATTAAAACTATATCTTCATTACATTGCCCAATTTCTCAACTCTTTTAGTTCCTTTTTATTTTTTTTCTGTTTTTATTTGAAAGAAGAAATTTAGCTCTGAAAATTGAAATCAACGCATTTTACCTTTGTGCCAATTTCAGTGTGCTCTCACAGGTACATATTTACTAGTGCGGCACTTCTGCTCCACTAGATGAAAGGACCTTGCAGAAGCATCTGTTCCCTTGCCCCAACTGTCTTACGTACTACAGTGGAGACCTGCAAAGCAGCAGGACTTCAGGGAAGGCAGCCAAACTTTACTGATAATCCTGGCAGCCACAAGCAAATCCTGAATCAACTGCATGTGAAGTAAAAAAGTCTTGACTACACGGTTTAAATGCACAAGCACTGTGCACATTTGTATTTGTTTATATGAAAGAGTTAGAGAAAGAAAATAAATGACTGCCCTTGTGAGTGACAAGTGTAACTGGGACTACTGTTGCTGGATGATCACTTGGAACTGTGGCAGTGTGATTTTCATAGAATCATAGAATCAGTAAGGTTGGGAATACCAATAAGACCATTTAATCCAACCATCAACCCATGCCTGTGACCACTCTAAACCATGTCACTCAGTGCAACATCTACACTTTTCTTGAAAACCTCCAGGAACGGTGACTCCACCACCTTTCTGAGAAGCCTGTTGCAGTGCATCACCACTCTTTCTGAGAATAAATTCTTCCTAATATCCGATCTGAGCCATTTATGCCATTACATGGCATGCAAGTTTGAGTAGCATTGTTTTCCCTCAGCCTCCTTAGGCTTAACCAAATTAACCAATTCAGTATCTCAGTACATTTGGTACATGCAAGAATTAGTACATCTGGCACATACAAATAGATCAAACCCTCATGTCTATACCTCTTTCCCTATGCTTCTCTAAGAGGCATGTTTGGCAGAACCTGTGGCAAAATCAACTGCACTGAGTCCTGCAAGATCCAGGTGGACAGAGATGTAATGGCACTGAGCTCAGTGCAAAATCAGGGATTTTTACTGGAATCTTGTCTGTATAAGAATGATAGACTTCACAGTTATTCTCGTGGAACCCTGAATACAAGCTTTGCCATATATCACCTTTTTACCTGAGTAAAGTATCAAACATTTGGCATGGTAGAGATACTGGTAGTCATCAAATGGTACAAAATCAGTAAGAAAATGATGGGGGATGAAATTTTAAATAAGAATGTGAAGGATGCTCTGGCCATTGTTACAGTGAAAATAAATCTTCCTGCCTTTGCTGTTAGGACTCATAAGAATGAGGATTAGTTTATTACTAAGACAACTCTCATTCTTGAAACTAAAGGATGTAACAGACAAAAACCAACTCTGCTATTTCAGGAAAACACCTTTACTCTTTTCTGAGTTCATATGGCAAGCAAATGCACAGCATTATTTTTGCTGGTATCTGAAATGTGGGAATTACAGCTTTTATGGAGGAAAGGTTTTTTTCATTATGGAATTTATGGATAGCCAATGACTATCTAAAGCTCAATGCACTTTATTCTGAAGCCAGCGACAGAACTCTTTCATTGAAAGGTTTTTGGTTTAGTTTTTGGCTGTAGTACATTTGAAACAAATGGTTTAACTACAGTTTATCCAAGTCTGTAATTATTCAAATTGCTTAAAGGGCTCTGTAGGTTCCATCCCAGCTGGAATTCCTCTTCCTATATTTATTTATTTAAAATAAGGAAAAAAATACACTTCATTTTTAAACAACATACACTTCATTTTTAATTTCAGAACAATCTCACATAAAGGTTCGGTCGTCCCTGTTAGACTTTCCATGCTGTACTACTATAGCAGCCTCTGCTAGAGGTGCATCTTTTAAACTATGTGTTTCTCTCTTCTTTCTTTTCTTTATCTCTTATTTTTCCCTCCCCCTTAACCCCATCCCCACCTCCGCACCCGTGGTCAATAACTGACCTACAGGAATCCACACTCAGTTGAAACCTGAGAAACTTGTGTGAACTTGGATAGTTGTCTGCAATTCTGTAAATACTAATGGGTTAATATTTATCATTTTCATCTAATTTCTTGGGATTTTGACTTGGAATTTTGTAAAAGAAATAAACAGTCATAAAATTAAAACAAAATGAAACAAAAAGCCCAACACTTGGCTATTTTAAAGGACAATGCAATGAATTTCTGTATTCTTGGATGCCTATGTGCTGGTTGTATTCCTGTTAGTCTTTTTTTGTGGAATTCCTATAGCTGTTGGAAGATGTATACTTTAACTGTTTTGGAAAGCTTAAAATTATTGTCTGCTATAACAACAGCTTATTTTTCTATCCTTCTTAATGACAGTGTGATTCTCTAGGAGCAGAGGAACAAAATGAGACATGCAATGACAGAAGGCTGTTAAGTAGCTCCCATGGAAATACTGACTAGTCCAGAATTTTTGGCAGATGAGAAGTATCCTAGTGTCCTTGGTGAAGGGATTGTATATTTGACTTTTCTAAGTAACTGGTGACCATTTATGGTATGATATCTTGTAAACTACCAGAAATACAAGCTAGTATTATGATTTGCGGGAAAGCCTGGGAAATTTGCGTTATTTAGTAACGTATGGCATTACTTGGACCACTACATTTGGTGTTTCATGAGGTATCTGGTCTGGAATTGTACAATTGCTGTTGTCATTTAGCCATTTGCATTCACATTCTCATTAGTTCTAGTCTCTTTCCATTACAGCAATGAGTGGAAGATATGAGAGCTAGAGCTGGCTTTATGTAGTATTTGAAGCTTCTTTTTCCAGAAACCAAACTATATGAAGTGTTAATATCCAACTAGCTTTCACGTAGCTATATTGCTTGTAAAATGCATGCCGAATGCAAGTGTATGTAGAAGAAATGATCAATTCAATCTTATTTTGGATCTCAGGCATGATCTAACCTGTCAGATCAGAAGAGAAAGAAAGTTTGTCTTTTCTATCCACTGGGAAAGAAAACACATGGATCCATACTGAGGTCCTCCTGTCCCTGTATCTGTTTTCTGACATAAATCTGTAGGTAGAGATCTGCTGACAGGTTCACTTATGGGAGAACTTCCAAAGTGACTAGAGGCTACTGGCCTGATACTGGAAGATTCTTGGTTGGGTGTTCTTCACCCTGCTTTCATAAAATGGTATGAAATAAGACGTCTCAGTCTGTCAGGCTTGTTTAAAAACAAATCAAGGAGAATTTTTTGTTGTAAAAGTTTTTGAAAAACATACAGCATTAGGAATCGAAAAGCTAGAATCCCTTGTCCTTTCCATTTTTGATTTCTGTCTGAAATAAAATACCTTTTGAAGCTGGGATTCAGTCATCACTGAAGCCTGATCTAGTCTGGCAGCTTAACTAACACATTACACTTGACGTCTGCAGTGGACTGGGAACTCAGTCTTTGTCAGTCATCATGTCCCTGCCAAGTAGTGCTGAGCTGAGCAGCTTCCATCTTACAGGGGAAGGCATCAAAACAGAATCAGTTGCGATCAGTGAAGTGTAACTGTTAGCTATGTCTATCCTATGTTGTGTTCCTAGAACAGTTATGTCTATAAGGAGGGTAAAAATATGTATGGGTATGTGTGGCAAAATTACACCAGAAAACTTCACCCCACCAAGGTTGATGCAATTAATTTTGTCTCTTGTTTCTGCATAATTACAACTAAGTGCTAAAATATCTGCTACTTTGGCTTCTAAAATAGCTTCACAAATTATTTTATGGCATTATTTTCAAACTTAGACTTGTGCATCCTTCAAGGTACTCTACCCAAGAGGGGATACTGAGATAAAGAAATCAAAACATGCAAGAATTTTGTGTAAGCCTTGAAAACAGCTAAATGTAAAACAAAAATGATCCACAAATATGTCCTCAGACATTCAGTCACTGTAGCTGTTAGAGGGACCAGAAAAATGCCCATTATCCACTTTAAGTGAGTAAAAACACGTAGACTAATTTCAAATAGGTTTTATATAAAGTGAGCTGTGTTCGATACAATTGTTTTCATTTACAATAGTAGAAGCAGGAGAAAGACTGGGACCATTTTCCATACTCTGAATATTTTAAATTATTTAGTTAAACTAGCATGTCTGTATTACTTCACAGCAGTTGTGAAGTAGGAATGAAATTCTCTCAGCAATGTCCCCGCTGGAAAGGCTGCTCCCATTTCACAGCCAGGGAGCTGAGACATGTAGGTCAACAACCTAATCCAAAGCCCGATTCTTAGCACTGTTATGAAAGACTTCCAAATTACTTCAGTGTGAATTGAAGATAGGATTGTCTACTTCTAAGCTGGAACATATTCTGTAATTTGCCTGTAAGGCAGCTGTGCCACAGCAAATGTCTCAAGGATATGTGTAAAAAAGTCTTAGTCTTAAGTTTCAGTCTTGCTGACCTTTTATTGCATTGTAGTGACCCTTACAGTCTATTTACAATCTGGAGCACTGAAACCAGTAGCAGCATGGAGGCCAATCTCTTAAAACATCAGTAGGGCTAGCACAGGACTGGTTCTGGGGCTGTACCGTCTGGAGAGAGAAGCTGGTGACTCCCACCTTCTGGCTTGCTCTAAGTTCTGAGAGCAGCAGGAGCTTCTGCCTCGTACAGGTGCAATTTAATGATGTTAGAAAATGGTAGCTTATTGTTTCTGTAAGAGGCAGTCTCTCACGGATCCCACGGTGTTCTTACCAGCATGTTTAAATTCTAATCTGGGAAAGAAAAATACCATCTGGTACACACCATCCTTGAAAGTTTGCTGTCTCCTTCCTTGTTGTGTACCTGGAGGGCTGATGTAAGTGCTGCACTGAGCTACCCATGCTGAATGAACCTGCTTGGGCCCCGGAAGGAGCAAAGAAACATTAGTGTGATGCACAATCTGAGTTAACATAGCTGACTTTGCAGCAGGGCTAATGAGCTGGTGCAGAATGCCATATTTGCCTGGCTATGCTGCTTCCAACAGCAGAGCTACTTAGAGCTTGCCCAGAACTTCACTGGGCCATGCTGCCACATCCATAAACTCTTAATGTTTAATGAGGAACATTTTTCTTGCTTTGTTTGATTTATTTAATCATAAAAAATATCACACTTTTTGTCCTAAAGAATCTGTGCTTCCTTACTTGCTTATTTATGCAGTGTTAATCTTCTTTTCATTATTAAGGTGAGAAGGATTCTGGCAGGAATGAGAACTTGCTGTTAAGCTTTGACAACCCTGACTCACAATACCTGTTAGACTTAACATATCACCTCTGCAGTCTGTGCCTCACCACTGTGTGGTCTGTGCAGCAAAAGGGACAGGATAGGTTGTATGTCCACTCTTCAATTAAAATCTGCAGTCAGCTGGCCTATTGATTTAAATCACTAACAGTTTCAATATACCTTATTAGATAAACTGGAGTGTGCTGGCAGCAACCACATTGTTCTCTTTCCAAGCCGGGTGGATTCTCCTCTCTGTAGGCAACGCAACAACCAGAGCTCTCTTGGAATCATCATATTGATGCCAAATGTGGTGGGAAACCTGACTGGCCCAGCACACTGCAGCCCTGGGGCTTGTGGACTCCTGCCTGCCTTCTATGCAGCTGGGATTACAGGCATGGGCCTGCACACCCATTTTTTAGACTGCTGAAAATTGCTAGTGCTGACTGTGTTTCCAGTTGTGTGGAAAGAATATCGAGAACAGTTTTCACTGTACAAAGATAATGTCTTGGATTGACCTTGCTGGTGTAGACACTGCTGCCGCATGAACATACAGCTTGTTCTGCTACCTCCATGAAAGGGATGAGGTGAGACTTACAGGTGTGACCTCATGAGTGGCTGCTGAGCATGTGAATCAGAGCCCCAGGCTCATTGGTGGCATCTGCCCAATGCACAGAAAAAAATCTCCCTCACTCCAGTTCTCCAGTTCTTTAATAATAAAGTGTCCCCTCTGAGACAAATTAAAAATGTGGAATAGACAGAAGTTTCAAAAATGAAGCTGTGTTACTGGCTTTTGTGTGCACAGGATCATAACTGGCTGCTACTTTGCTGTGTTTGGAAATTTCTGTCCTATTACTGCTTTCATTCCTTCAGCAGGTTGCAAATAGAGCTATTTAGCTTAGAAAGATTCCCCATTTAAGTGATAAAATGTGCTTATTTCATTTTTTAAAAGTGCCTGTAAAGTAGCTTGAAAATGATTGTTCCTGATATTTAATTAGGTAGTGTTTGAAAAGCACTTTGAGAATGAAAAATGCAGTAGAAGTGCTAAATATTCTTGCCTAAGGTTCATTAATTATGGACAATAAATTTTACATTAGCCCATACATTAGCCCATATGATAAATGTAATCAAGTAGACTGCACAATCTACTAAAGCAAATCCAGGTATATACATTTTTCCCTCTGCATATGGGTCTAGGGTGGATAACCTAGAGATTGGAGAATTACATCTTCTTTGTAGCTTCTCATCCCCTTTTCATTCAATGCTACTGAAGACTTTAGCAGAGAATTTAGAATCTGGCTTTTCAGAGCTAGCAAAGAGGAGATCTGGGGCATGGGAACCAGCTGGGCTCCCTCAGAAGTTTCCTCTTTCAACTTCACAGGAAGTTGTTAGACAGCAAGGCTACATCTCTATTAGTAAATCAAACATGTCCAGCTCTCCGCTACTGAAGTCACCTGGCACTGAACTGCCCACATCCACAGACTGAATGATTGATAGTTGTACCCTGTAAGAACAACGTGTTTGCAGCCATGCCCGAGTGGGAAGAGTCCTTGGCCTGTGCCAACTCAGGAAATCATCCTGGAAATTGTTTGGGTGGGTTCAAGTTGGCTGGGGGCAAAACAGTTCTAGAAATTTAACAGTGGAGTTGAAGGAGGTTCAGTGCCTAAGCCAGCCCAGCACTGTTAAGTTTACTAGTATAGGTGTAGCCAAGCAGGCTGTGGTCTCCCTCTAGAGTACTTACACCTACAGTCTTCGGGGCATCTCCAGATGATGGAGGGGCACCAAGCTGCTTTTGTGCATGCCTTATCATTTCACATGATATTTATATCTTTCCTACGTCTCCCAGCTTTTGCTGTTCTCCAGCAGCAATATTAATACCTGATCTTAAAGGGCTGATGGAAATAACTACCCAGCTTCACTTGCGCTGCAGAATACGTGATAGACTGCAGAACCACTTGGTGTCTTTGACAAGTTTTAAGTGGGGCTAATGTATAAAGAGCAAATGTTCTTATCACGCCTAGACCAAATATGTGAGAGGTCTGTGCTAGTTCTTGCAAATATGATAAGTGCCTTGAATAAACTGACAATCACTTACCTCAGATAAAAAGCCTGGAGAAGCCTATAGAATGAAAGCAGAAGAGGAAGAAGGAGCTGAGTATACAGCTCCTGCATGAGAGTCTGTGAAAAATAGAGCAAGCATCTGCGGCTTGCTTTTTTTTTTTTCCGTACGTGACAGTTTGCTTGTACTCTGTGACCTTCTAAGATTGGAGGAGTAGATTTCCTCCTTGGAACAGAGGGATCAGATCAGTTGTTGACATTGGCCTGTTGGGGTGAGCTTGAAGGACTGATCTGGAATTGCTGGTTTAAGAGAGAATTATTTTGAGGTATATTCCAAGACCAGTGACTAGTCATGAGGCAGCACATACGAAAACATCATAACAGCAGATCTGTCAATAAGGTCTTCGCTGCAGCGAATAGAGGGACAGCTGGAATTGTGGCAGTTTGGTCTGAAAAGAAAATACAGAAGACTTGCTTTTCCATTCCAGTTTATAGATCCTGAAAGGCTTAATTCAGGACTGTTTGGAAAAAAAGTGACAGTATGCCTCTGAAAATGACTACTAGCTGCAGAGCTTCAAAGAGGTAAAGTCTGTGACAAAGCTCTGATTTCTTTAAAACTCAGTGAATGCGCTAGAGCGACAACAAGTACTGAAGGTCAGATCTAGGCATAAAGGATTTAAAATAAAAAACAAAGCTTTGGACATTTATTTATAGGGGGCTTTGCAGCCCCCTAGAGTTTCCCTTTCTGCACATCTATTATCCAGATCCATCTTGGTGGAGAGAGCTCTGAGAAATGGTACTGTGAGGCTAAGTGTGATACTTAGTCTGCAAGTGCAGGGGAAAGTCTTAGATCATGAAGTCGCTGCTGGGAGCAGGGATCTGTTGGATTGACTCAGGCGTCTTGTTGAAAAGGTGCATGCTTGCTTCTTCCCTTAAGCCTGTCATCTCACATTACTTTCCCATACCTAAACGTTCCTGTTAACGCTTGAGTAGCAGTGTGATGCTTTTGGACAAGAAAATTCAGTGAGAAGGTTCCAGCTCTCCTAAACATCTCTGAGGAGGCAGTGAGCTGATTTAGAAGAAGCTGGTGAAATGGGAAGTCACCTGGTGGGTGAGAAACTGGAATGTGTGGTGTTTGTTAAAAGGAAGCAGTGGGAGAAAGATTCAGAAATGAGGCAATGATTGAAGAGACAGAGGCTTGGAGGGCAGTATCTTTTTAATGTGGGAAAAGGAAATCCATACAATATGCATCTTTACCAGTTTTTGGACTCATAAAAACCTTCTGAAATCTAGTTAATTAAAGGCATGCTATTTATCACCCCACTTTTGATTGATCTTTCTCTCAGGAATGTGTGAATGAGATGCCAAGGTGTAAACAAGAGCCATGAGATGTACATCTATGGTGAGCTACATGTACTCATTCTATTAGCATAATTCACTCATGTCAGGTGTTTTATGCAGCATTTTACTTATTTTAGCAAGTTTGTCAGTTGCAAGAGCTTCAAAACTCATTATCAACAAAACTGAAATGTTTGGCTTATTTTTCACCAGGAATTCTTGAAGATATAGTATGTGATGGTATCTGCTTCACAGTGCTATGCAACTCAGTCACAAGCTATCACAAATGACCTATAAAACAGATTTATTTGACACTAAATTCAAGCTGAAAACAACTTCCCCAAATCCCTAGAAAAGGCAGTGAAACTATATTCTCGCTCCAAGGAGGCATGCACATGCACTCAAATATGCATACTTTTATGCACTGATATCATCATGTATCATATTCTTGCTGACCATCTGTTTGCTCTGAGATGATTCAGTTGCTATGCCTTTGGGAAAAACACTGGGTAAGACCTGCATGCAAATGTGTAAGGGCACATTTGGGGATATGCTTACTGCTGTGTGCTGGGACCTGACATGCTATGCCTGGCTTCATCTATCCTGTTAGCCATTTTGGTTGGACAGTCAGGATGGCTCAGATCCCCTCCAGAGATCCATCACCAAGTTGTGGTAGGGGGGCCACTTTACGTTAAATGAGAGTTTGCAGTGTAGATAGTATGAATTCTAAGGTTAGGTTGCCTGCAAGAGTTGGATAGGGTTCAGGCAAGTGGCTTTTGGTGCTACTTAGATCAGATAAAAACAGGTACAATTGCTATCCCTTGTGGAACACTACAGACGCACGCAAAAACAGTTGTATATAGATTGCTCCAAAAGGAATGCCTGCCATTTATTTCTATGAAAACTACAACAGGTACTAAGAGCACAATAACACTATTTGATAGAGCAAATACTCAGTTACAAAACACTAGCTCTCAACGTAGTCACCACCATTAGTGATGTATTTTTGCCAGTGATGAGCAAAAGCCTGCATACTATGTTCATAAAAATCTGCAGAGGTGACCCACTGTTGCTGTTGCCACTGCTGAAATGCACCACTCTGCTCACATGTACTCTTTGGTCTCCATAAATGCTCGTAAGTGTTGATGAATGTCAATAAATGCATTTTTTTTTATGCATGAAGGAATTCAATGGCACACTTGTGCTTCATACGTACTTCCATGTCAGATACCATTCTGTCAGACTGCCCCTCTGCTGCCATCTGTCATCTTGCAACAATATGTAATGAAACATTGGTGGGAAGGGTCAGTGTCTACTACCATACCACCACCATCTGCCTCTGATGTCATGGGCCAACATAATAAAATGGGAGGCATTATTTTCAGAGCAGCCTGTGTACTTAGGTGGGAATTGTCAATGGAAAAAATCAATCACCCTTAAAAAGTGAGGGAAATATTGAATCCAAGGTACACAATAAATATAAGAACCCTGACTTCACAAATGTTCATCTGTTGAAATCTGGCTGTTGGAAATGGATCTTGGGCTAAGGCAGATTTCCATGCATGCAAAGGAAAGTTTGTAACAAGCGCAATATTCCATCAGCAGTTCTTATCCACTTATTTACTGTGTAGCACAGGTGTGCATTTCAGGTGGGTCTGAAAAGATCCCTCAGATAGAAGCCAAGAAGCTCTTTATTTATATTTCCTCAAATCTATGTTTAATTTAACATTTTTTTATATCTTTTCCACTGCACAGTGCATCACTGTCAGCCTTTTAAACTGAAACTATATCACTATCCCAAAGATCTATTTTGCTTTATGTATAAGGGATTTTATTTCTAGCCTAATTTAGGAGCTTTCAGAAACGTTGTCCTGAATCGGGAGTTAGAACCCTCTGCTTTTTAGAGGTGATCTGTTAGGCTTTTGTTAAAACATGTTAAAATTGGGATGCCTGTAAGAAACATACCCACTGCTCTCTGCTCCTCAGAGAGCTAGCTCAACACAGGCAGACCCCCACAACTGCATGAAATCACGTGCAGCATCGGGGCCTAATAGTTTTGTCTGTTGTTTTTTTTTTCTGTTGCTGTCTTTTTTTTACCCTTGTCAAGTCACTTCACAGTTGCAAGCAATTAAGATTTGATATTTTGATATGGGATTTTCCTTGTTTTTCTCCTTTTGAGTTGGTGATGAAGAAAGCTTTCAGATCTGCCTTTGTATTTTTTGTCCCAACAAAATAGAGCTTCCTATGGCATTTTCCTTGCTCCAGAGCTATTCATCACTAACACTGTGTTGATAATGTGATGACAGTTGTTGCCAAAACTTTCCTGTGCACCCTAAATCTGTGTTTTCTTGGTATGAAAATAAAGATATTAAACTCAGCAGAAAGAGCACTCTGTGGTAAGAGAGCTCAAGGTGACTGTGACAGAGCAATTATCCAAGGACAAGCCCTGGTGTGGATGGCATTTTCCAGATTCCAGAGGGAGCAGGGAAAGGGGAGAAGAGAGGTGTGAGGCGAAAGAGGATGGGAGGGTGGGATGTGCCAGCGAGTGATAGGGATGGAGATTATGCTCCACTTTTAAAGGAAAATGAGCAGCCAGCAAAAACTAGATGTGTCTCACCATGGGGTGAGGGTGGGGATCCCACCAACTGCTGAGACAGTCAATAGGCCGATTATTCATCACTCATTGCTAGGAGATTAACGGAGCAAACGTTCTGACAAAACTGATTAAAGCCTTCATCCTGTACAGGGGAACAAAGAGAGACCAAGATATTACACCCCAGCCAAATGCCAGATGATGACTACACATAGTGGAAACACAAAGTACAGAGAGACTTTTAAATGTTCTCCCCTCAAGCTGGGATGGCTCTCTCTTTCTGTTATCACTACAGTTATCACAAATTAGAGTTTGTAAATACAGCTACCTACTGAACATTTCAAAAGCTAGATTCCTGTGATGATAAAGGAACACCCCCTTAAGCGTGCTTCTCTTAAAATTTTATCTTAGAGTGTTATCATGTCTAAAGACTTCTCTCTTCTAAAGTGCATTCCTTCCCAGCATTATCACCACTGTTTACAATTGTAGATGTTTAAAATGAACAAAATACTTCTCATTACATGGAAGTTTGGATAGTACTCCCTCAGCCACGTGTCAAGTTTGAATATGAGCGTTCCCAGTGTCAGAGCTTACTCAGTTGCTAGAACTGGCAAAGGGAAAATAAACAAGATTTTTTTACTGTGTTCACTAATTATCACAGTTTCTAGTCTTGCCATCTCCTAAAACAAGAGAAAAAGTATCAATAAAACTAAATCACTTAATCACAAAGTTCTGCAGACAGGGAAAATCATGACAAAGATGCTAAGAAAGGAGTCTCCTTCCAGACATTTCTGATTGTTATCTTCTAGCAATCAAAAATTGAATAGGTCATGGAAATGATCAGACCAAGACTGTCAAATGTCTACTAACTGTAACAAGTGCTTGCTAACAAGTGTTTATAACCTAAAGCACTGCCAAAGCTTGTTTGCTGTGGGACGCTAAACACTCTGCTCAGCATTGATTTAGATATACCTATTCATGGTATCTCAGCACGTAAAATCAGATGCTTTTGGAAAGTAGGGCTGTTGACTGTCAGGACATTGAGATGTGAAATTAGGCAACGCAGCTTCCTGGGAAGTGAGCAGTGGTGTGTAGATGATACTACTGGTAGCTCATCTTCCTCTACATCCCTGACTCCGAGGGTAAGTACATTACAGCTAATTGCGTCTTTCGACTGTGCTGACATGAATAAACTGTTGGAGGTTAACTGTCATGCTTCTTAATGTCATAAGGCCTCCTTTCCAGGGTATTAAAGACTTATTACATAATGTTATATCAAATAATTCCCTCCTGCTGGGTTAGATCCTATAAACTGATCTAAGAAATTTGTGTTTTGGAAACAATTATACTTTCTTTAGTAGTGCCCAAGTAATATTTTATTATAGACATGGTGTTTTTTTTTCAAATTTCAGAAAAATGAATGTCAATATGTGGCAGCTTTTGAAACCAAATGTCATCTAAAGTAATAATATAAATATTTCTGAATATTAGACAGAATATTAGTGTGTTTAGAAATGTTCCAAGACTGTTAACTAATCTGTCATTTGTTACCTCATGGGGACTTTTGTTTAATGATTTTTATTTATTAACTTGAATTTGCCTTAGCTGTGGTCATTGGTGCCATCTCTTTATCATCAACAAAAAGAGACAGCAAATAAGAAACAAATATTACTGTTTAACATGTAAACCCTAGATATTGGGTTAAGAATCAATTCAAAAGTACTAGAAACAGAACTGATAGGAATAATAACAAACCCAGTAAAATACTACAGTTAAGACAATACAAAATTTTATATAGTGGATTAATTTTATATATAATATGAACTGTTATGTACACGAATGTTCCATGGATCCTGTTGATGTGTTGAAGTGGAGCAGTGGAAAATTAAGAAACCCCTGGAGAACTGCAGAGATATCTTACATAATTTATAGCTGATTTTCCCCTCAACAATTAAATAGCTTAATCTTGCAGCATGTTGACTGTACACCAGTATGTCATAGCTAACATAAATCCACAAAAGGTACTATCAACTGTGTTGTGCTTTTTTCTTTATTTGTTTGTTTTGTTTTTAATGTAATAGCTTTTTCATCACGAAAATGTTTCTCCCAGTTTCGAGATCATCCCACTCATTTTACCATCTTTGAAAATGCAAATGTATACATCCAGATTGCTCTGGCAAGGCAGAGCTTTTTGAAATGGGGAAGACATATTCTCATTTTAAAAATCTTTTCTACTCTTGTAAGACCAATAAAATATATATCAAACATAGATGATACTGACTGCTCTTTGCAGTTACTATTAAGAGTTATGAGTCCTGAAGTTAAATATTGACTTGAGCATCACCTTGATCAATATTTTTCTCTCAGATCAATGCATCATAATATTGACTACAACTGAAGTCACCGTGTTCCCCAGTGTTACCTCTGAATGATTGATATCAATGTATTTTTCTCTCTCCTCAATATATCTTTTACTTTTCTGTGTTCCAGTTTGATGGAGCTGGAAGATCTTTTTGGATCAGTAAACATTTTTTTTGCACAGAGCATTGTTCTCCCTATGAGGTTGTTATAATTCATTTCTTACTGCTTTAGAAATTCTACTTTAACTACACAAACCATCTTAGCATGAAAACATTTTTCCAAGTGCCTAAGCAAATGTATATCTTCTTACTGTTACCTCAGAATTTATGCTGTTTCATTTTCACTATGATTTCACACATTAGAAGTTACGGTAATCATAATCATCCTAACTGATATTAGTGCTTTCTCTTATTGCCCTTATATATCTATTTTAGCATTTACTTTCATGACTCACAATGTTGTCCATCAAACACAGGAGTTATTTTACAACACAACTGAAAATTTTAGTTTATTTAAAATTTAATTATTTAGTCCTTTCTAGTAAGTTTATTAGCAAGATTTTTAATTATTTTGATTTCCCCAGCACAATTCAGTTCAAGAAGAAGTGAAACACATGATCACAACTAGGTTTTCATATACGTAGGTTGCTCAGAAAGTAATGCCTCCTATTTATTTCCGTGGAAACTACAACAGATACAAAGGGCACAATAACGCTATTTGATAGAGCAAATTTTCATTTACAAAATACTATTTTTCAACAGAGTAACCACCATTAGTTGATTTGGACAGATGGGCTGATTGAGATGCCCTTCATTTTGTGATGTATGAACTGTCCATGGCTGTCTGGAATGTGGCTTGTCATTCATGTCCCTGTCACTGTTGCTGAAAGGTACCCCCCACTGCCTTACAGTGCTAACATCCTCTATTTGGTCTCCATAAACATAAAGCAAGCATCAATGAATGTCAATGGGTGCCAATTCCACACCTTTGCATCATCTGCACTTTCATATCAGATGCCATTTTGTCAGATTGTCCCTCTGCTGACGTCTGTCACACAGCAACAACATGTAATGGAATATTGTCGAGAAGGTTCAAGCTCTGTTGCCATACCACCAGCATCCTCCTCTGAAGTTGTGGGCTCACGTAATAAAATAGGAGGCATTGCTTTTGGAGCAGCCTGCGTATCAATAATTATAACACTGACATTTTTGTGTTAGCAGGACCTTTGAGGCTAATTGAACAAAGCGACTGTATTGTCCAATTAAAAATGAAGTTCCTAGTGCATTCTTCTGACTGTGATACATAGAACGCCATTAAGATGTGTGTGTGTGTGTGTGTGTGTGTGTGTGTGTGTGTGTGTGTAATTTCCTAAACTGTAGTCTCACCAAAGGAAATGTACCAGCGTGCGCTACTGAAATATATTAGCCTTTTGTAGTTCTTTCATTGTCTAAAAAATCCCCCTTCCTTTTGTTCCCCTGAGTGAAATGCTGCCTGTGCTCTGCCCATGTTGTGCCAGCAGCAGCCCTGACATTCCACGGCCATGCAGTCCCATCTGAGGGGCTCCGTGGGGACAGCATCAGCCCCAGCACCCCATGCTATGCTGTGAATCATAGCGTTGTCCATCTACAAGGCTTTTGATCAGTGTTGCTCTTTTTCTATTGCACAGCTCCACACACTATGACAGCTTATTTAAGGAATGGTAACCTAGGCGGTCCCTGCATCCGTTTCAATTCCAAGAGTAGGTATTTGAACACAAAAGGATCCTATTTTTTTCCTCATAGTGTATTTTTTTTGAATGCTTGAGACTATAAGATGTCTGTATGAGTAGTGCTCACACTTGAACAAAGGGGAAGTAGGAGTTTCAATAAACTAAATTTTATTCTTGCCACTGGGAAAAGCTAGAAGAATGCTAGTGTTAAATAACAAAATGAAGAATACTGCCAAATCTTCAGCTAAGCCCTTTATTTGTTACTGTTGCATTCCCATGTGAGGGCTGCACCCTACAGAATAAAATAGCTCTCTTCTACTGAGAGTGTCATGGAAAATTTGCCAAAGAGAAACAAAGGCCCTTCTTCCACTTCCGCCTTTTGACATAAACAGCTGTACTGCTGCTTGTGATAAATTATCAGAATGGATAAAAATCTTCTCTTCCTTTGCTGTTTTCTTTAAAATGAGATCAGAGTGCTCAGAGGAGCATAGCCTCTCTCCCTATCTGAAAAATAGAGTGAAAATGGCTTCTGATGATCTTCTACATTATTTGGGCAGCTCTGCTAATAAGGAACACAGCAGAACTCCCTTGTGACTTGCCCTATTGTGATCTTTCCCAACTAACACAGTTCAAACTCTGAATGCACCAGCAAAGAGCTGCTTCAGGATATTCCTTGTGGTCTTAGAGAAGAAACATTTTTTCCTCTGGAAAATGGAGTGGCTAGAGAAAAAATAAGGTAATTTACTAGTACGCATATGAACAGGGAGTGAGAATGAGCTAGAGTTTGAAGCTGAAATGCAAGGAGTTGTATGACTTACTCCTTATCTTTTATTAAAGTCCAATATTCTCTCCAGCAGCAACATTTTCTTTGCTTCCATTCAATAATTTTCTTTACTTTCTGCTTTAAACTCTTGCGTAGTGTTGATGCGCACAGTTACAAATCTGCTGCACTCTAGCCCATGAGAACTTGTATTTCCCTGGATGGAGAACAGACCATCCTTGTTTCTTGTGGACTGCTAAGAATCCCAGCAACTGCACCAGAAATGCTTTAAAACAAGCAGGTCACATAGTTTATTAGCTTTATTTGGTATCATTAACATCAGTGCTGTTGCTATTAATGATAACATTGACATTGGGGTTTAGAAGTGGGAGGAAAATGAGGTGTGAATATCCTGTGCAGTAAAGAATCTTCAGACTGTTAAGAGGCAACTTGGGAAGATCAGAGAAATGTCACACAACATTTGAAACAAAGCAACACAGAAATATTCCCTACAAGCTGGAATAATGATGTCTTTTACATCATAGCTTGGCATGATTAGCTGCTTCTCAGACCTCTGTGAAAGCAGGATTGAAAATATTGGTCCCTCTGCAGAACCTTCTAAAGCAAGACACAGATATTGTTATGCCATTGAAATGATGGTTGGCGGTGAGGACAACAATGCTAATGTGGTGTGGAGATGCATGTCTCCTTCCATGGATGCATGCCTTCATCCTCTGATTCAATCCACTGGGTTAAAAACCACTCTTGAAGTGGCCTCCATCTCCTAATCTAACTGAAGCTGAGTGAGACTGAAGATAATGGTAAGACCCTTGAAAAGAATGTAGGGAGAACCTCTCTGTCAGCTGTATGAACAAACTGAATTTCTTGTTATCATTGAATCATAAAATCACAGAATTCTTAGGAGTTGGGAGGGACATTTAAAGGTCTTCTAGTCCAACTCCCCTGCAATGAACAGGGACATCCACAGCTTAGAGACTCGTCCAGCCTGGCCTTGAATGTCTCCAGGGACAGGTCTTTCACCATATCTCTAGGTAATCTGTTCCAGTGCCTCACTACTCTCACTGTAAAAGACTTTTTCCTTATATCCAACCTAAATCTCCCCCCTTCTAGTTTGAAGCCATTTCTCCTTGTTCTATCACTACAGACTCTGCTAAAGAGTCTGTCCCCTTCTTTCCTTTAGCTCCCCTTTAGATACTGAAAGGCAGCTATCAGGTCACCTTGCAGCCTTCCTTTCTCCAGGCTGAACAGCTCCAACTCTCTCATCCTGCCCTCATAGGAGAGTTGTTAAATCCCTTAAACCATTTTTGTGGCCCTCCTATGGATGCACTCCAACAGGTCTATGTCTCTCCTGTGCTGAGGACTCCAAATCTGGATGCAGTACTCCAGATGAGGCCTCACCATTGCCAAGTAGGGAGGGAGAGTCACTTCCCTCGACCTGCTGGTCACACTTCTTTTGATGCAGCCCAGGATACAGTTGGCTTTTTGGGCTGTGAGGACACATTGCTGGCTCATGTCCAACTTGCCATCCACCAGTACCCCCCCATCCTTTTTGGCAGGGCTGTGCTCAATCCTTCCATCCCCCAGCTTGTATTGATTGTGGGGGTTTCTGCAACCCAGGTGCAAGACCTTGCAGTTAGCTTTTTTCAACTTCATGAGGTTTTCCTGGCTCACCATTCAAGCCTGTCTAGATCCCTCTGTATGGCATCCTGTCCCTCAGACGTATCAACTGCACTCTGCAGCTTGGTGCCATCTGCAAACTTGCTGAGGGTGCACTTGACCACACTGTTGATGTAATTGATGAAGATATTAAAGAGTATCTGTCCCCAGCACTCACCCCAGGGGACACCACTTATCACTGATCTCTATCCAGACACTGAGCCATTGACCACCACTCTCTGAAATTGATCCTGCAGCCAGTTCTTCATCCATAGAACAGTCTACTCATTAAATCCATGTATTTCCAATTTGAAGAGAAGGATGTTGTGGGGTACTGTGTTAAAGGCCTTACTAAAGTTCAGATAGATGACATCAGTGGCTCTTCCATCACCCATTGATGCAGTTACAACATCATAGAAAGCTACTAGGCTGGTCAAGAAATATTTGGCCTGCCTTCCATGTGCCTTAGTGTAGCTTTCAGGAGGATCTGCTCTGTGATCTTTCCTGGCACAGAGGTGAGACTGACAGATTGGCAGTTCCCCGGGTCATCCTTTTTACCCTTTGTGAAAATGGGTGTGATGTTGCCTTTTTTCCAGTCACCAGGAACTTCTTCTGACTGTCATGAGTTTTCAAAAATCATTGAGAGTGTCTTGGCAACTAAATCAGCCAATTCCCTCAGGACTGTGGGGTACATTTCTTTGGGACCCATAGACTTACAGATGTTCTGGTTTCTCAGATAGTCACAAACCTGATCTCATGGTGGGGAGAAGCATTGCTTCCCCAATTCCCTCCTTCTGAACCAATCATTTGAGGGCTGTGTGACAAGAAGTTATGAGAGAAGACCAAGGCAAGTAAGTTGTTGAGTACCTCAGCCTTCTCCTTGTCTGTTGTTCCTCAAGTCCACTCAACAGTGAGGAAGAAATTCCTTGTTTTGGTACTGCTAACAAGCAGATCAAGTTTGCAGACACTTAAAAGCATTTAAACAGATGTGACAAGCTTTAGAGTCCTGCTGTTGATGTCAAAATGATCTTAGCAAATATTAAGATGTTCTGACTATCAGATAAGGCTGTGTGGCTGTAAGGACCGATATAAGAACCAATTAAAACAATCAGATACTTTTGGCCTGGGTAAACAACAGTAGTGGGCTGGGAATGCAAAACAACTGACAAATTTGGAAAAAGCTGTAAACATCAGCAAAAGCAATGGCATAATTCTGAAGGTTCAAGTAGATTCAAATAAGTGTGAGGACTTGTTTACACCAAGAAATTCACTGACATAATTATGCAGTATAATTATACAGCATAATTGTAATTATCCTGGAATTATTCTGAAGGAAGAGT
Organism: Aquila spilogaster; assembly: GCA_024606505.1. Lineage (NCBI taxonomy): Eukaryota > Metazoa > Chordata > Aves > Accipitriformes > Accipitridae > Aquila > Aquila spilogaster. Next base: position 71,879 of record JANHGO010000153.1, read on the forward strand.
GTCCACATGGGGAGTTATGCTGATATAAAGATACTGCTAAATTTCCCTGTGTAGACAAGCATTAGCAAAAGATAGGATTGTTCTGGTGTAAAACCTCTGTGTGCTACTGTTACTAGTATCACAGTGCAATACAAAAAAAGAGAATGTAAATTACAGCCACTGCTTTTAGTTGATTTAATCTATCTATTCCAAGTCTTATCCCCAGTGTGAGGCCCCCTACCAGCATTGGCTTGTGTGACACGCATTCCCATTTCATATGAAGAGTCTTTGCGCTTTTCAGTCCCGTTATTTGTCCTACTCTGTAGTTTAGCTCAGCTAAGAAGCTTGCACAACAATAGCTCACTCTCTGTCTCTGTGGCACTGTTGTTCACAGAGGTAAGGTGCATGTGATGAAGATGATTTATTTCATCCTAGTGTTGTTGTGTCATTATCTAATAAAGATTGTTTTTTTTCATACTTGTCTTGATTTTAGCAAACAAACTTTCTATTTCCTTTGGGGAACTCTATCACATGTCTAGGGCTTTCTGTGCAAAATACTGTTCTGTGTTATGGTACTGGAAGAGCCAAAGTGACACATTCCCCTCCGTATGAGTTATGGATGCTCACATAAAACCAAGTTTATAAATCATTTACATGACTTTGTCCTCTGTAGCCATTTCATTGGACTGGAAAACAAGATTAAATGTGTTTGGCCTCAGTGAACAAAATCTGTCTCTCCCAGGTTACACCACAAGCAATGCTGCAACTGCCTGAAGAGGGATAATGAGGCTTCAGAACAGTTGGAAAGTGCTTCTTACCGTGTAGAATCATAAAATCATAGAATATCCTGAGTTGGAAGGGACCCACAAGGATCATCAAGTCCAACTCCTGGCTTCACATATGTAAAAACACTGTAAAACACACAGTAGATATATTCCTATGGTTTGCTTAAGATTTCATATTGAGCCATCCTGAAGTGTTTAAATATTTGAAGGAAAGAAAGCAAACAGTACGGCAAGGAATTGCTGTGATAATTAGCTTGAATAATAACATTGCTACTCTTGTTTAGCACTTTCTTACAGTCTTTTTGACAGAGGAAGATATTTTTATAATCCTCACTTTATAGATGACAACCAAGAGGAGATAGGGCTTTCTCTAAGTCCTATACCAGCTCCTACCTGTGAAGAGCAAAATGGCATGCTCATTTCTTGAACAGAAACTGATAAGTGGCCACACACCAAGAACAATTTAGAACAGTATATTTTAAATATTTTAAGAATATTTGTGGTTGTATGCAGAGGAGAATCCCCCTTCACAGCTAAAAGAGGAGGTTGGTAATAGGTAATTTAACTGAGTGAATTTTAAAATGCAGTTAACAGTGGGATGTGTGAGATGGGTCATTCCAGAACTGTACTATTCTGTGGGTAAGTCTTTTACTATTCTTTGTTAATACACAGAGATTTGCAAACCTGAGTTTTCTCCTTGTATGCTGTTTGTTCTTCAGTACTTTATTTATGACTACATCTATGTCTTACTCATTTATGTACACCCAAAATAAATATTTGTTTTCTTTTTGTCTTAGGCTTGTCACTCTTTCTTTCAATTTCAGTTGTGCCAATATTAACTAAGAAAAACACCCAAAAGAAGATAACTTTTATCTACCTGTAATGTCCAAGCTGTCACATACCTCATATCCATATGGCCATTCAAAATTAGGGAATGACCTTGGTATCATCTTTTTCTTTCCTACACTCCATGTTCTATTTTTCGACATTTTTCCTTTCAGTTCTAGGTCATATTCTTCCTCTCCCAATTGGGGGACTTCTGGTTAGAGTTATAAAATGACTTAGGCATCATTTGAAAAGCACTGTGGCATGTGTGATCTATGTGTGGCATGTGTGAGCCCTAACCTATGCCTTCAGTCCATGAACAATCCATGGGGAACTGGCTATGAACGAGATTCAAAAAGGCTGGTGAGATGATGTTGAATGTAGCTCTGGGAAAAAGCTTGGGATAGTGGTAGACTCTCTTTTGCACTGTTGGAGATCATAGTATTTCTGCATGGGGTTTTCTGAGAACTGTATGTCCAAACAGGTAGAGTGAAAGGAACGGGAAATGTTTTTGCTTTTATCTAGTATTTCTGTGAACAGAACATTCCCTTAGAATGCAAGAAACCTAGTGTTGTCTTAGTTTTTCCCCTAAGAACCATGTCAATCTCTTTCACCTCCCAGAATAGCATCATCTGCACAGCATTAACAGGAGTCTTCCTCTGATAAGGCTTATACTCTTATTACCCTTCTACTTCTTTAATCACCTGACTGTTTAACATTAGTTTGTATACCTCTGCAAAGCATGTCTCCAGGATGAGGCTTCTCCCAGATTAAGGAACAACTGAATGGGTTTCAGAATTCTCTTCATATGGACAATTAATCATTTTGTAGATGTATCCCTTCCTTTAGAACTACTTGCCTTGTCTTTATTTCTAACTTCATCACTAATGTGTGGTTCCAGCAATTTCTAGAATTTTCCTTTTTTTCTGAGCCATTCCATTAGCAAGTAGTCTGATTTTTAAAGTCACTGTGGCTTTTCGTTGTTAAGTGGAGTTAAAGACAACATTGGTTTATTCAAAATAGCACACACCTTCCAGAATTCAAGTAAAGAAAATGAAAAGAGATCTTTATACTGAGTAGGCATTTAAAACTATATGCACCTCTGAACAGAGCAGATCAACAAGGACAGCATCTCCTATACTGTGTGCTTCTCTACATTCATAAAAAAAGCCAAACACACACATACACCTTTATCCAGAAATGTGAATAATTTGTTCTTCCAGAAAATATCAAATGCATAGAATCATAGAATTAGTTAATAACCTGTGTTGAATGGGACCTTAAATACCACTCCCTGACATGTGCAGGGAAATCTTCCACTAGAACAGGTTGCCCAAATCCCCATTGTATCAGTCCCTGAACTCCTCCATGGATGGGGCATCCTTAGCTTCTCTGGACAACCTGATCCAGCACCTCACCACCCACACAGGGAAAAATTTCATCCTTATATCTATTCTAAACCTACCCTCTTTCAGTTTAAAATCATTATCCTTTCGCCTGTCAGTACATAGTCTTGTAAAAAGTCCCTCACCAGCTTTTCTGTAGGCATGCCCCAGTTACTGAAAGGCTGCTACAAGGTCTCTCTGGAGCCTTCTATTCTCCATACTGAATAACCTCAGCTCTCTCTGCTTGTCCCCATAGGAAAGGTGCTCCAACCCTCTGATCATCCCTATGGATCTTCTCTGGACTCACTCCGATGGGGCTCTGTCCTTCTTTATGTTGAGGGACCCAGACAGAGTACTTCATGTTGAGTCTCTGTACAAAGGGATAATCAGCTTCCTTGACCTGCTTGACACCCCTCTTTTGATGCAGACTGGGATACAGTTGGCTTTCCAGGATGCAAGTGCACATTACTGGGTCTTGTTGAGCTTCTCATCAACAAACAGTGCCAACTCCTTCTCCTCAAGTCTGCTCTGAATTCTCCACCCAAGCTTGTGTTTGGGATTAGGATTGTCAAGATCCAGGTGCAACATCTTGCACTTGGCGTTGTAGAACTTCATGATGTTTGCACAGTCCCATCTCTTGCTGGCATCCCTTCCCTCCAGTGTATTGACCACATCACACAGCTTGGTGTCTGCAGCAAATTCACTGAGAACTCAATTTCACTGTTCCTACCACCGACAAATATGTTAAATAGCACCAACGGGATTTTGGTGCTTCAGAACTATTCTCTATATCAAACTTTTCAGTATCTAAAAAGTACACATGTTGGAAATATTCTCCTACCTGCTAGAACACTTTGGCAATATGTTATGAAAAAAACATTTTAAGTTATTGCTGCCTAATTTTAGTAGTAATAGATTTTGCTGTGGGGAAGAATTTGTCAAGTCAAATTTCCTAAAGCAGATTATTGTTGTCTTTGTCTCAAAGAAATTCTGTTATGAGACTAGGCAGCTTTATTTAGTTAAATTGTTCCAGAAAAATTCAACTCCAATCACATTTAAAAATAGATGTTAAGTGGCACAATGAAGAACTGTACAGTAGCACATCTAGTGCATTTACTGTTCCTGATTTATAAACAATTTTTATACTTCTATTGCCTGTCTTTTAAAAGCAAATATTGTGTAGATGGAAGCTGTTCATTTGACTGTCCTAGGGAATGAACTACACGTTAGTGAATGAGATATAATGTATTCTTTCTGATATGAAATAATCATAATTGCTTATAAAGCTCTGCAAATGTGATCTGGTGTAGTTTTTAATTTTTTTTTTTCTAGTGAGATGACCCAGTGAGAAGACCTGGTTGCAAACTGATTGTAATCTTGACCTTGATAAAATAAGATGTAAGCTTATGCAGCAGTTATCTCCAGTCCTCCTTGGGCAGCTTTAACATTCTTCAAAAGTTTTAATTTTGTCTTGGTCTGAAATGTTTCCCTCAAGCCCTAAGCATGCAGCCACTTGATTAATGTCATGTATAAAGAAAGGCTTTCTCTTAATAGAATAGAATAGAATGGAAAGAAATGGAGTGGAATAGAACAGAATAGGGACCTTCAAAGATCATCCTGTCTAACTGCTCAGCCGCTTCAAGGCTAACCAAGAGTTAAAGCATATTAATTAAGGCATTGTCCAAATGCCTCTTGAACGCTGACATACCTGGGGCATCAATCACCTCCAGGAAGCCTGTTCCAGTGTTTGACCACCTTCACATTACAAAATTTTTTCCTAATGTTCTGTACTTTCTCCCTGTACCTCAATAATTAAGAGAATGTAAATAAGGGAAATAAATAAGGGAAAAATTAAAGAGAATGAGTATTTCCTCATTCCTGGGCATTTAAAGCTAGGCACCATTTGTACCACCATATGTTGTATGTTTTAATGAAATCAAAACAGACCATAGCTCTAGCATTAGTAGTAATCAAATGCTACATGTATGAATTAGCTATGGTATTTTACTGCTTCTGAGGCATCAGCTACCATCAGATTGTTGGTAGTTTAGGTACATGCTCTGAGTCCACTCTTTGTGAAGTAATATATTCTTTATTTCAGTCATGATGAATTTAAGTTGATCTGCATTATCATGCATGCCATTGCTTAGCTGATGGAAGGTAGCTTGTTGTGCAGCCATAAATTTATTGCATATCTAAGCCTCAATTTTCAGCTAATTTCTTCCATGACTGTTATCAACCAGAGATTGATTTATTGTCTGAGAGTTATGTAGGGTTTTGTAGGCCTGGATGGATAGAAATATAGAAAACATAGAGACTTTATTTAGCTCCTCATCAGCTATCAGTAACACTTATATTCATCAATAACCTGAGCTAGATTTTGAACTTTGTGGTAGGGATTATCACTTTACTTGATTACTACAGTGTACAATAATCAGCCCCTTTGGATACTGACACCGTCAAAGCATAATTGCTGTTTTATGCTATGCAAATTTTCTCACAGTAATATCACTGATCTCCTAAAACATAGAATCTGACTTTCTTTTATCTGTCCACACCGCTAGCTATTTGTGTTGTAGATCATGAAGAAACATATTTATATATACGGACCATATGTTGAACTTCACTTTTCAACCAACTTGGTTGAAGAATATCTGTCTGAACTGTGTTTAATATCTATCCATTTCCCCTCCCTCAACATCAGTCCAAAACCACATGACTCCAATTAGTTCCTATCTCAAACAGTTTATTGGCAGCAGTCTGTTCATAGTATTGCCAAAATGCATAAAACTATTGCAAGTCCCATGATTTTTCATGGTTTTCTTTATAATTCAAAATTCAGATGAATACCTTAACATTACAATGAGATGAAAAGAATTGAAAATTACCTTTCAGCTCAGAAAAACAAAACAGACCAAAGCTTGGATTTAATTAACCTTTACAAGAAAATAAATCACTGAGAATGAAAATCTCTCCAACTCAATGTGGCCAAAACAAAGCCCTCTGAAGTCCTAAAAAAAATTCTTGAAATGGAATTTAACTGGTGCATCAGTGATGCTCAGGCTGATACTGATGCTCTGTATGAAGGTTGATTCTACTATCTAAGAGGAGGCTTCCTGCCAGATACACACACTCTATATTACTTATGTTTTAAGCCCAGAAAATCCTGGAATCTCTGCTTGCTCTCCTGTATCTCAAAGAATTAGGTTAAAGCAAACATTGCAGAGTGTATTTAATCATTCCTGGGCATTTATTGACAGTCTATGTTCCAAAATTTTTGTAGGGCAAAGATTTCTGGAGCTGTGTTCACTCTTCACTTCTCTGTCACTGCTGTAAAATTTTTAGATTTAAATAAAGTTACTACTGAAGTTGTCTGGAAATTATAGTCAGCTTCCCCCAAGGGGGCTAATAAGCAAGACAATATAAGCAAGTCCCCAGAGAAGAGCTGATGTCTTTAAATTATATCACAGAGATGTGCTCTGATGGCTTGCATCAGTAACAAGAATGAGAATTAGGGACAGGATTTTAACATCCTCTTCAGGCAACCAGAGCATCAGATTACATCTCAGTTTTAACACAGGTAGAATCTGTTTCAACTGTGAGAAGAACTGCCATTTATAAGTATTTTAAATTGACTACTCTGGTGTCTGAAAGACTCTGGGGAATGAGAGAATAAAAACAAGATTAACAAATCAGGTAATATTTGAAATAACATTCCTAGCTCCCGATCCTCTGTAAACATATGGACAAAATAATGTAGAGGTTGTATGAGGGTACATAGCAAAGGTGTATAGAAACATTTCCCCATGGTTCAGACATTTTCATGAACAAAATTCAGTGCTGTGATCAGAACTGCAGTATCTGCAGAGAAAATCTATGTGGAAGGTGCCAGGCAGGCATAGTGGTCTTGCAAACTGAGAACCTGAGCAACAAACTCTTGTTGAAAGCTATAGCAGCTTCATTAGCTTCAATACCGTTTTTGCATGTGACTACTTTGCTAAATCCAACAGCTGGATGAGTGTCTTTATTTGCTGTATGCCCTCAGCAACACTTCAACTACCAAAAATCAAAGATTCCTGGTAGACTTAAGCCAAACATCCAGTTATGTTTCAAAAATAAAGAAATTCTCATACTGTGAGAGGAGCTTGCAAAACCTCTCACTATTATTATCTCTGCCACTGTTTCTAATTTGCACCATGCTCTGAACACCACATGCTTTACCATTGGGTTCCTTGGTACTTCCATAAAAGATGAGAAGAATAGGATGAGATAATCATTATATACCACTTTGATTTGGGATTGCTGAAAGCTGAACAGACAATACAGAATAACTGCAGAATGATGATTGTTCTAAGTAATAATTTCAGACAAAGGCTTCAAGTTCATCTAGTAAGAGTAATGTAAACTGTAGTGCTTTAAAAAGTGTCTTTTCTGCAGGTATAGGGCTAGGCCAGATGGCCCTTTCTTTTAAAAGCATCATGTATTTACAGAAATAAAATAATTATAGCATCAGAAGTCTCACAACTGGATCTGGCCACTGGTTACAACAGTGGGTTTGTGTGGCCATTGAGTTCTGTCTCATCTCATAGAAACTATATAAATTTCTGAGAAACCTTTTAAATTGATCCTTAAAAGAAGGAGCTTTTTTTTCAAGCTGAAATATAGGAAAGTTGGTGTTAAAGAAGATAGCACAGTTTCTCCATTGTCAGGGAGAAGACATTTGTGGATTTAAACATGAAATTGCATGAGGTGAGCCCTAAGAATTCATGGTTCTTCAGAAAGATCCTTCAGAAAGCTCTTCCTTTTCAATTCTTTCACATCATCTCAAATATCACCTCTTGTGGAAGACTGCTGATTCACTTCTGATTTGTCTCTGACACTCATTAGACCATCTTTTGAAACAATTCGATTCAATAACCCTTCAAAAAGTAATCATTTTTCTTTTTTGATTAGTGTTCTACCACATTAGTGAGCTGGCTTACATAAGAGTATAGCAAACGCTTGTGCTTTTGCACAAATTGGGTGCAAGAGTAGGAATGTACGGGTACACTTTCCCCTTTCAGCAACAGCCACAATGAGCTGTTAGATTTGTTTACTCTATCTTGTGTAACTTAACTCTTTCTGGCAACTGAAGGTACTGAGAGAAATTCATGACTGTTGAAAAGGCCCATCAACTCAACCAATTTGCATGTATGTTGCATGCAGGATGTCTTTGGTGAAACTGATTTTGGAAAGAGGCGTTCTGTTTTATTTTCAAGATCTACTTGGATTTCTGCTACAGTGCATTTCTACAGTCACCAAAATGAGTGATTCAGCCCTAGGTTTACATGTTTTACATGATTACCATTTATTTATTTTCTAAAGTGGCCTTTGAGAGGAAAAAAATAACTGTATGAAAACTGTTGTAGAGGGGAAAATATACAAATATTCTCCAAGTCAGCAAAAAACAGTTGCAAACTCTCAATGAAGTGTTATTCTGCAGGGACATCTACAATTTTATAGGATGCAATTTCACAGTTCAGGCTTGGTTTGCCATGCGTGGAGAGCAGACTGATTCAATCAGGTGGTGGAGCATTATCAAGTCATTGTTAACTCATTGCCACAGTGGACATAAATGGCTTTCCCCACAGCAGTCACTAATACTGACAGAGTCAACTGGTTTGGTTAGTCTGATTTGGGTGGAGGGAATGTCCTCCAAGCTGAAATCTGAAGTAGCTGGAATGAAAAATATAGATTTTTTTCCTGAATAAGATCTTAGGATTTTTGTAGCAATTACATGCTTTACAGTTTAACAATGATGACTCTCTCCTGTCCTTTCCAGCTGCAAGGCATTTTCTGCCTTGCCACTCGAAATACTTCACTGTTTCTTTTCAAACTGCATTTAAAATTTATTTTCACTCCCATCTCTCTAAATATCTATTGGTTAGGTCACTGCCAAACTTTGAATTTTTTTTTGCTAACTATCAGTTCCAATAATTCCTTTTATTCTGAATATGTTCTTGGCAGTATCTTTTTTTTTTTTCTCCTGTATTTGTACAGTATCTTGCATCTATTTTGGTCCATAAATCTGATGAGCTGGAGTAATGTAAGTAATAAATAAACATAGTAGTAAGCCAGATGTACCAGTCTGAAAGTTTGTCTTTGTATTATTCAAATACAGATATTGACATATAGACCTACTGTAACGAGTCATCACGTTTTGACAAACTGGATAGAACAAAATACAGCAGCTGAATCTTGGGAGATGAATATTATGTTTTGAAGGTTATTCTACTAACCTTCTACCTGACAGGAATTAATGACTGGCTGATACCAAAGTAATTTGTTTGTCAAAGCCAATATGAGGGTCAACCTTTAGGTTTTCCATGGAAATTAGACATTACTATTTTTGAGAGAATTTTTTAACATTCATGGGATAATATTTACTTGTGTTAATATTATTGGTTTATTTGTCTGCCTTTGCTCTCTGTAGCCTATCAACATGCCTAGCATATATGTATATATTTAGCATAATGTTGTAATAATCAAAAACCTTCCAGTTCTCAGAGTAGTGTTCAAAACTTCTGAACTTTGGTGCTCCAAACTTCTTCTGTTTAACTTATAATTGGCTTGGTGCAAGAGGTGTTCCCAGTGATTCCCTGTGTGTCAGATAAACCAGTGATGCTCCTGTAGCTCTCTTCTGTCCCCAGGGAAACAGAGATGGGTAGCTGCTGTGCTGCTGTACCTGCACTGGGTCACAAAACATCAGGGAGACAATGAAACAAAATGAAGTTGATTGGCTTATAAATGAAATGCTGGGTATAAGATCACAGACAGGGACACAGACCATTTGTAAAAGTGGCATGGGATGTATATTAGAGTAGATGACAGAGGGTATCTGTGGAGGCCAGGAGACCGCGCAAACTCTACCTGATATTAATAACAACGTAAATTAATATTGTTGTCAGCAGATTGACCAAGGTAAACCATGCTTGGATGGATTAACCAGCCTACTTGGGGAACTGTTGTTTCTAAGGAAACAATTCCTTAGGCAAATGTGCCATGATTTCAAAGTTCTTCTTGCAAAATAAAGAAACTGAATCGTGTTCTGTAACTGCTCTAATTCGGAAATAATTCTGAAGAAAGTCACAGTGACATGTTAGGGGACAACAATAGGGTTTTCAGCAAACAAACGTCTACCCACTGCTCAGTCTTTCTGACAGTAGGATACCATTGAGAATAGATGGAAACAGGAGATGTCAGCATGTGACATAACCTAAAGGAATGGCAAAGGGATCAAGGCAGAAGATAAGAGTAGCCTCAGTAGGCTGGGCCAGAGATTCACCTAAAGTGCTATCTGGCAGTGGCCAAAAGTGGTTACCTAATTTTGTATGAGTAATGAACACTTCTATGGTCACAGCTTCTGAACTTCCAGCAATATGCAATTCATGTACTTAACAGCTATTGATGACTTGTTACTCTATTAACCATGTTTGGAAAATGTGAACCTTATTGTGTATGACAACTTGCATCAACAACTGGCAAAATTTAACTGTACTTTAGGAGAAAAAAACATCTCAGTTTGTTTAACATACATCGATAAATTTTAATTTGATGTTCTCTAATTCTTAATATACATATCTGTGCCAGTTCTATCATCTCCAATTGTATCTTGGCTGTGGGCTTTCAACTATGCTGTCACGTAGCTAACATGATTTCACTGTGAAGGTTTGGTAGAATATTATTTTTCTCAGTATTGGTAAACAGAGGAGGCTCTAGACTCCTTGGACCACTACAGAGTGATGCATATTAATCACGATCAGACAGCATAAACAGAACAGCAATTCCACTTTGGAGCAGCAGAGGACCAGGACAGATCAGTACAGGTTAGGGGCTGACATCCTGGAATGGGGTCTGCAGAGAAGGACGTGGGTGTCCTCATGGACAAATAGGTTGACCATGAACCGGCAGTGTGACCAAGAAGGCCAATGGTATCATGAGGTTCATTAAAAAGAGTGTGGTCAGCAGGTTGAGAGAGGTTCTCCTCACCCTCTCCTCTGCCCTGGTAAGGCCACACCTGGAGTACTGGGTCCAGTTCTGGGCTCCCCAGTTCAAGAAAGACAGAGAACTGATGGAGAGAGTCCAGTGGAGGACCACAAGGGTGTTAAGGGGCCTGGAGCATCGAGCATCTCCCTTATGAGGAAAAGCTGAGAGATCTGGGACTGCTCAGCCTGAAGAAGAAAAGTCTGAGAAGGGATCTTATCAATGTTTATAAATATGTATTGAGTGGGAGTCAAGTGGAAGGGGCCAGGCTCTTTTCAATAGTGACCAGCAAAATTTAATTTTTTAGTGGACTGGGATACTGTTAACATTTCTACACTAGAGAAAAATCATGAAAGTAGGAAATGACTACAATTAATTTGGAGGGAGTTCCATTTTAGTTCACAGTTATGGCTACAGGTAAATACTTAATTCAAGCGGTCCTAATGTTTAGAAAATATATAATGGAGTTCACATTGCTGTACTTACTGGACAGATTTTCAGACATAATTTTATACAGTTAAAAAGTAACACTGCTGCCGTAGAACACTGAGGTAGGTGGTTGAACTTGGGTTTCTCAGAATTGTGTTGTTTATGTGGCTTGTGTTATATCAGCAAGTGTTCTTGTATTGAGGGAAAAACAAAGTACATTCAATTCCTATTCACTCCTTTCATGCCATTGATTTTATAGACTTCTGTCATGTCCTCCCTCAGGCATCCTTTTTTCAAGCTGAAAAGCCCTAGTCTGATTATTTGTGCCTTGTATGAGAACTATTCCACACATTTGATCTCTCATATTTCCCTGCTTTGATTTTTTCCTGTTCTCCTATTTTGAGATGGGAGCCTGAGATAGGGCATACTCCAGTCGAGGTCTATCACCATACATTTATGTTTAACAATGGAATACTAACATCTTATGTTTGTTGTTCTCTGTCTTTTCTAACAGCTCCCAACATGTAGTGCACTTTTACTAGACCTCCTGATCATCAAATTGCTATTTTTATCTGCCATTATTTGACTAGCTGTATCTGTGATCTCAGTTATCTGTGATGTACATGGAAACTCAGACACAGCTGATCTTACATTCATCACTCTCATAAGTAATATGAGGAACTTGGGTGGCATTACACAGATGTATACGATGTATACGAGGAATCGTATCTTTTGTTAAATGAGAATTGCTTTGTCAGATGTACTTACTATACGAAATACTTGAGACTTCTCATAGTTTTTATCCCCACATTTATCTTCTCCTGGAGAAGTAAAACTAAGACTAATCTTTGCTCATGAAGACATGCCTCCTGTTCGAATGTTTTGTATCATTAGAGATCATAGTTAATCCTAATTAAGACTACTTCATGATTTTTAGTTGAAATACTCTTAATTCTAGTTGAGTTCCATGTGAAGAATGATTTCAAGTGAAGCTTGCTCATAGGTTTAGAAATCATTTGGATCTGAAGTTCCCAGTGAGACTGAAAAGGGTAAAGTTGAAACCATGTGAACTGGAATAAGGAAAAAGTGTACAGATAACCTCTCTGTAAGTGTAATCTGAGTTTCAATGAAATCTAGTGACAATAAGCTCAGCTAGTTTCTAAAACCTTTACCTGCAGCAGTACTTGCAGCACCAATACTATTTTCGTTCTTGCATCAACTTGGTTTTCATGGTTCATTGTGCAAGAATGAGAAGTGATTTCTTTTGTCAGGCATCCAACCGAAAATTGTTTTGCTTATTATTCAATATAAAGTTTTCCTCTGCTAAAACTTAAGGTATCATCATGTAAAGATTTATTGCTCAATTTACCTCTCACAATTTGGAAACATGAGAATGGTACTTGCTGCTTTGGTAGAGAATGAGAAAATGGTAAATGAAGGAAATGTAGGTTTCACTAAAGAGAGAGTGTGGAGTAGTTCCCGATTTTTGTCGAGTTCTAAGTGTTAGATTCAGAATTCCATCACTTTAGAAGAGGACTGTGGAATAGTGTCATATTTGTAGTAAATATGCAGAGACAAGATTTTCCAAAGTGTTCTTGTGGAATAGGAAGCTGAAACCTATTGACTCAAGATCATTTGAACTTGAAGGTCCTTATGTAGGACGGAAAAGGGTACAGCTGAAGCTGTGTGGACAGAACACAGCACATAAGACTTCAGTGAAGAATAATGTCTGAATTGCAACTGAGTCTAAGAAACTATCATGGAATTTAGGAACACAGTAGCCTTTTCTCTTGAGCCATTGCACACCTAAGATCAGAATTACTCTACCATTATTGTGGACAAATGGGAGACCTGAGGATGATGAAATTAGGACATTTTATTATAGTGATGTGGCCCTTTGTCTTTGAGCAGGCTCTGAGAATATAATATTCATGAAATAAATGTAGATAAATAAATGCAAATAAACTAAGGAAGTATTGCTATGAATCCCTCTAAGTCATAGTTGAACCATCTTTGTGATGAGACCTCAATGAAAGATTAATGCTTCTCAGAAAGAGAAATCCATCTGAGACCAAGTGGCTAAAAAATTAGCTGGATTGTGGTCCTTCAGGAGAAGATATTTTTCAGTCTGAGTTGTAAGAGGCAGAAAGAAGAAACTGGTCCTGTTTTCAAAGGTTGTTTATGTATTTTGCATTAAACTGTTTCTTGACAGAATTCATAAACTATTCTTGAAGAATGGTCCAAAAGCCAGGACTTCCTGAGTTAAATCTCCTGTTGCTAAGCTGTAGAATAAATGCTTCCTCTTCTCTAATTTTAATATGGCCAACGAGGTTTTAAGTTTTTTTCCTGACAGCGAGACAGCCTCATCAGGAAAAGCAGATGTGATATTTTTATCCAGTCAATAACTTGATAACCAAATAATTTGAACTGCTCTGGAGTTGCAGAGAGGATCCAATCCAGTTTCAGCAAAGAACCCACTATAAGCAAGAGGGCTTTCACTTTGTTTTGTGTAGTACCCATCACAGTCCAAATATCAACTGAAAATAATTATCAGAAGGAGTGACTTGGGGATGGTTGTAGAGAACTGCTTTATTTTTGGATCCTATTCGGAAATTAACAGTGGGACTGTTTTTGAACTCCTTAGCACTGTCAGAAATGTTTCTGCTTGTGGGTACAGCTGCTAAAAATAGCACAAAGGGAAAAGACATGATGAAAGAGCCCAGCTGTGGGCTTGAGGTCAGAGTAAATGCATAGAGCTGAAGTTAAAGATCATCTGCTCAGGTGAGAATCACTGAAGTATTAAAGTCCATGTTGAAATTTTTAGAAATACATGCTTAAGATTTCACCGAGCAGCAAGACTAGGGTCAGTTCATGAGGGAAGGCAAGACAGGACTATGGGTGACCTCCATACAGACTGGGTGCTCTCCAACAGGGCACTGTCCCACAAGGTCTGAACACGAGGTTGGAGATAGTGGTAGACTCCGTCAGGGCAAGTCCTATTGATGCTCTTGAAGACCTGATATAGGGAGATTATTATCTGAGCAAAAACTGTCATGAATCTAAATCTCTCTTTTTTGTGTGTTTTAATTATTTACTCTAGTGTTAATTCAGCTTTAAACCACAGATGTAATTTCTGAGCACTGGTGACAATTTGTATTTGGATCCAAAGACCCTAATCACCAGGGGCTGGTTATTTCAAAGCAGACTGGAATTTTGTGCTTTGTTGCATCTCTTCAGAGCAAATTCTACTCCCGTGTCCCCAGGCATGTTCACAAATGGATGTCACTTGAAGGATTCTTGGTTTCAGTGGCAGCTATTTGTAGAATCAGAGGATGCTAAAAGTGCTACCCAGTCCTTGTTATTTAAGTAGAATACTGCATCACTGGAAATTTGTAAGATTAAGGAATGCCACTCTTGAGCTGAGATTTGCTCCTATCTGCTGGATCCAGATAATTAGGTAAGCACACTTTTTTGAGCTGGCAAAAGCAGGAAAGCTGGTCAGCTGGTCTGGCATAACTAAAGGTGTATTTTAGCAGAAATATATAATCAAGGCCCTGATTATATATAATCAGCAAAATTCTGAAGTACCATAGGTGTTTTGGTCTGATTTTACTTGTTGGGAAACAGCACTGTAAAGGCATCATGATACTACACAGATCTTGTTATATAAACTGAAGATATTAAACTGAAACAGATGTGTTGATTTCAGTTTGGCTTGAAACACACACAAGAAGCCAATGTTTGCCAAATGGAAAAGGAGAAAAATTAGTTGATAAAATGTTGTTTTCATGCATCTCAGATGATTAGAACCAGTGGGCAGTGAAAATTAAAACTCACAAAGAATAAGCTGGCAGTAGATACTTCAGAGTGTTGTAAAATCCTCGTCAGTAAACAAAACTAGGAGGTGAGTGCACCTATGTAGGTCGCTCTGGAAGTAATACCTCCTATTTTTTCCATGGAAACTATAGCATAAAAAAAAAGAGCACAATAATACTATTTGATAGAACAAATTCTCAGCTACAAAACACTGGTTTTCAACATAGTCACCACTACTAGCTGATTTACTTGGACAAGCTGATTGAAACACTCTTCATTTTGTGGTGTGACAGCTGTGCATGGCTATCCGGAATGTGGCTTATCTTTCATGTTGCTGTCACCACTGCTGAAATGCACCACCCACTGCCTCACTGTGCTCACATCCACTGCTTGGTGTCCATAGATGTTTAGCAAGTGTCAAAGAATGTCAATGGGTACATTTTTTCTGCATGGAGGAATTAAATTCCACACCTTTGCTTCATAAACACTTCCATGTCAGACGTCATTTTGTCAGACCATCTGTCATATGACAACAACATGTAATGGAATATTGTCAGGAAGCATCAGCCCCTACTGCCATATCACCAACATCTGCCTCTGACATCATAGGTCAACATAATAAAATAGGAGGCATTACTTTCAGAGCAGACCTTATATAAAAGGAAAAATTGCACTTTCTGTGTACTTCATGACATAAGATTTAATACTCATTTATGATGATTTTCATGTCTATACAAGGCATTAATGATCATAACACTAGCCTACTTTTCAAAATGTATCTGTAGTATTTCACTTAACAAACTTGTGCAACACCATGTTACACATAAGTAAATATTACGCTCTGTAATTGGAATTTTGTGCCTTTTAATTTCCAAGCCTATATTGTTACATGATGGGAAAAGTTTAGTAAAAGCAGAGACTGATCAGTTTATTACTATACCAGTTACAATTTTGTATACCTCCACCAAATCTTTTGTTACCCTTGTCCTGTCTGGGTTAACTCCTCATCCAATATAGAATCCTACTGTACCTCTACCTCTGCTCTGGACTTCATCAGTCTCTGCTTTATCTTTCTTGAGAGTGAGTCAAACACAACTGAGTTCAATATTACAAGTGAGAATTGATCATCTTTATATGATGTTATAAATCTTCTGTATAGTTTCTATCAATTTCAAAATGTAGGCTTAAAATTTGGTAATTTTGTTTAAGGCAAGAAGTCTTCTTTACACTTCCAGCATGGACAAAGGTGCATGCAAATTGAATTTTTACTTGCCCCTTCCAACAATTTTTTTTTAAATAGCTTTCCTCAAGAGTTGTAAACTAATGAGCTCGGTCAAATTGATAGCACTGTGTCTAGGAAACCGTTAGAGGAAATGCTGATTAGCTAGTGAGCCAAAACCACAGCCACAATTTGCTGTTGATTGTCCAAGGCAGACAGTTATTGAGTTTATCTACAAGATAACTCTTAAATAGAATGTATTTAGCTAGTTAGATTCAATAACAGTGAATCACATTCATTCAATTGAGAGGGCAGAATTATATTGAGTGATGGTCTAGAGAAAGTGATACAGTTGGTGCTACTGTTCTTAGTTTAGAAGTAGTTAGTTTTCTGAAGGAGAGTTCTCAGCATACTATCTGGGAAATGGAGGCAAATTAGTTATTTAAATGGGTCTCAAAAGCATGTAGGTGTGACATTTTCATGGAAATCAGAAGCAGATAGGCTTAGAAAAATTCAACCGTGACCTACCTGCATCTTAAAGTGAATAGACATGGCCTTGCTGTATACAGATCAATCTTTCTCTAGTATGTCCTTAGTTTGGAGGACATCCGTAAAAAATACAGATCTGTATGGTGAGTAAAATTCACCCAATGCCTTTTACATATCTTATTTTACATATAAGTGTCTAACCTACGTATACTAAATAAAGCTAATGCTGGATTCTACTTGGCTCAGCAGGAGCTAAATAATACAAGACTGCCTTAGGATCTACCACTGTTCAGGAGCTCATGACTGAAAAACACTGAACGGCAAGTGATTATCCAAACAGGATTAGTGTTATATATAAATGTGTTTCTTAGTAGATTTGTTTTATTTTTCCTAGTCTTCTGACTCTGATGGCTTGTTCTAGTCACATTTCTGAAGAGTTTGAAGGCTTCTGGAATCTTGTGATGGATATTATCCAATCAGAGACATTTACATGAATGTGAAAAGCTATAAATGATTAAAGACAGATCTTGTACTATGAGTCCAACTCAGAGCGTTTCTTCCTGTTTTGTTCTATTCCTAATCTATATTTTCACAATGATCATGTATCAAAGCAATTTGATATGTATTTATTATTTTAATTATTGACAATTATTGAGCAAAATATTACTATATTGTTAACATTTGCAGTCCTACCAATTTACTCTGCCATCTTCTCTAAACCAATATCAGTATGGCAATAGGGGAAAAATGATTACAAATAATTTTTTGTTTGAATCAGTTGTAGCCATGACTTTTGCTAAGCAAACAGATAACTTGGTGAGACATTCATTAATTGATGATACTATAAATGTTACCTTCCTTTGTATAATTTAATTCTGTTTTAATAAAGACAACTTGTAAACAGATGATCTTTTTTTTCTTTAAAGTAGGAATATGTCACAGTAAGGCATTTATGAGGAGATGAATGATGCCTAAAAGCTATGTTGGAACAGTCATCCCACCATCTCACATTTTTTTTATTAGATTTATAATTAATCCTCACTTATAACAAACGTGTGTGACTCAGACACACTGACAGAGGGCTGATGACAAAACATGTTATTGTTGATGTTGTAGAAGATGCACTGTGAGTGTCTACCAAGGCTTAGAAAACACCCCCTTGTTCAAACTGTTCCCTTAGTAATCACAACTCACAACAAAATTTATCATCTCCTTACCCCCTCTTTTTTTCTTTTCTTTGCATTTTTCTTCCCTTCCCCTCCCCCTTTCCATTTCCCTTTTTCCTTTTGCTTTCTCCTTCCCTTTCCTCATTTTTCCTTTCCCATTTTCTCTTTCCCTTCTTTCCTTTTCCCTTCTTCTTTCCCATCATCTTTTCCTTTTTTTTTTCTTTTTTTTTTTTTCTGGATTAATCCAATCCTTAGAGAAATTCCAGAAGCACACTTCTTTTCAGGTTTGCTGGATTTTTATTTTGTATTTAGACAGACAGCAGGAGTGAGTAGCCCAGGTAAAGCAGCTGACCAGCCAGGCTTCACAGCTCTATTTGCATCTCTGAAACCCTAGAGGACAGAAAAGTCTTTTAATTGGTGAATCAACCTCAGTAGGAGCTGTTTTTAGGAAATGAGGCCTACACCGTTGTCTTCATACTGGGCACATTAGCTCTAGTTGCCATGGCAATCTGCTAGAGCATGCTAGGTCCATTGATGTGGAAACAAGATGGCTTCCTCATTCGTTTAGCCTTAAGGAAAATTACAGATATTAACAAATCATTAAAGGACTAACAGACACTCAGAAGGCTTGACCTAAATAAACAGCATCATGTCAGACTACTAATAGCTAAAGGAGTTTTATTTCTGTCACTCCCTCCTGAAAGTCCTTAGTTAATGAAGGTTTCATTACCCTAGAAGTTCTTTTTCTCGACCTGAGAATAAAATCCTGTACTTTGAGTGGTAAGGTGAACATCCTGATCAGTGAGATGGATTTAGTTTGTAAATCAATTGGCAAGAGATGTAAAAGCTAAATAATAACAAATACTTCTGTGAATATAAAACCAAAATTTTGTGCCCTTCTCAACACTTTACCCAGAAAGGATTTCCCATATTTGATTGAAAGCTTTTTCCTGGTGTGAAGTGGCTGACATACATGCGGTATATTCCTCAACCCACTGAAGTCTCAATGCCATCAGCCTTGGTAAGGCTGAGGAGGGTGACACTTCTCTGGGAGAGGAAGTGTTCCATTTGAAGTTGGTGCTTTGAGGTTGAGGGAAGAGGAAAATTAAATGCAGGCATGAGAAAAAGCATACTAATGAATGAATCCATCTGTTAAAAATATAGACAAAAGTGGCAGCCAAAATCCATAACTGCAGATATTGTGGTGGTAGGCTCATATGGGGGAACCACAAGGTCAGGGGAAGAATAGATTACATCTTTCATGTTTTTGCAGTCAAATGGTCTGTAATTTCAAAGCAGCTGATTAGTTGGTGCAATCCACTTCCTCAGAGCCTGCTCCCCAAAGAATGAAAGATGAAGGTGAGGAATTTCACAAGTTCTTGAAAGAAACATTTAAATAAAAGAGTTGTTTTGGTAAGTCTTACAACAGACTGAGTTTTCACTGGGGCTTTTAACATTCTTCAGAATCTGAATAATAGACGAAACCAATTAACAGAGAAAACACATGGGACAAGTTTACTACTTCCCTGACTGAAATCCATCAGTGACAGATAAACATATGTAGGTCCAAGCTCTCCATCTAGCTTTGCATCCTTCAGTACATAAACATCTTTTGCTTCCTTAGTTAGTCATAAAATCTGAGTGCTCTGGCTTTTGGTTTGTCTCAGGAGTCTGAGAGATTTCTGATGGAAATGTCTGCATGTTATTCCAAAGCAGGATGATTTTCTAAACTGTAGAGAATATTAACATTAGGAGTTCCTTTCTAAATGTAGGAAAGTTGCCCAAGAACTGGAAGATTAGAGTAACTGAGATGGCCTCTCTGAAAAAAAAAACACAAACAAACTAATAAACAATAACTGCATTCCAATACTGCATTTATGTTGAGAATCTGAAATACTTGGATCCTCACTGACCATTAGAAATATGAATCTTCCAGTTTTTATGATTTTCCTTCACCTAAAATTCATCCTTGCAATGGGAATATCAGTATATGCTTCAGTCATTTTTCAAAAATGTTTATTTCAAATTTCAATATTCAGAGTGTATGTTCTCCAGAGAGAAACGTGGTGGATCAAGACACATAACACAACAACTTGCATTTGTTTATAAATTGTATCCTGGCTTTTTTATAATGTTAATGTTATGAAATAGCACACCTCACTCCAGGTGTACTGTCTGCATACATAATTGCACTTGCACCTTTTCTTTCATATTGTGAATCAGTTAAACAAACTGAAAAAATCAGTGGGCAACGTGACTGACTGCATACCAAATTTACCTCAGATGTCCTTAAATAAATATAAAAGGCTGTATGTGACCTCATACATTAGTCTGTCACTGTTTTTAATCCAAAGATCTGACATTTCTGTTTGTTTGTTAAAAAAAAAAAGAACAGTCTTGTATGTGGATGTGTTGGTCTTACTTGCCAAATGCAGCTGTGGTAACATTGCATTGTGATTCTCTCTGGTCTGGTGTCTTGGGTGTAAAATTTATGATGTGCTTCATGAAACACTGTGTCAATGCTTCATCCTTAACAACTGGTGGGATTTGTAAATGAGAAGAATAAGAATTTCTGTTTGATCAAGTGTGGACAGAAACCAATTTGGTGTAACAAATTTTCTAATCTAAGCTTTGGGTTTGCAACTGAAATATATCAAAATATTGAGCATTGAAACAGAAAGCTGCAAATCACCTGAGAAGAATTCAAAATTCTTTCACGAGAGTTCTACAATTTTTTACACTTTTTTTTTCTTGGGAAGACCTGCCCTGCCTGGCCCCTAACTCTAGATGTTCTATTTTGAAACTTGTTTCATTAAGAAAATTGAGAGGAAATGTGAACAAATATAAATGAGAAATTGATCCCTTCATGGTTTCAACAGTAGAAACTTGGTTTGGGTTCAACTAAGCATTGCAAAAAGCTCTGGATGCACTGTTGTTCTTATTTGAAGTGTTTTGTCTATCACAGTATCATTAGGCTCTCAACAATTTGCTAATAGAGAAAGAAAGAAACAAACAAAAAATTAAATATTTCCTAAAGGCTTCAGCTTGCTAAGGTACAAAAATCTGCAGCAGATGTTGCAGGAAAGGAGGTTACATATTAAACAAGGAGTGGTAAAGAGGGTTTTAAAATGAAAAATGAATGGGAAAAGAACAATGAACCGTATAATAAAAATATCAGTAGAAGACAATGATAGAAAAAATGGATGCGTTGACTTAAAATATGAAAAACATTTAGAAGATTGTTCAGCTATTTTTTACAAAGAAAGATGGAGTTGCTGGATTTAGCTTTATGCTATCTTCCTTCCTAAACCTCTCTTTGGTATTTAATCACCTGTACTGTTCTGGTACAGATGAAGACTAAAACATGTTTCCCTTTGAATTATTCCATGTCTTCATTTCTGAACGCATTCCAGAGTGCAGAGGTATTGTAGAATGGGCTCTTGAAATTTCTGGATGATTGTAAAAAACAAACAACAAACAAACAAAAAAA